>MU714329.1:7061-51142 GCA_026770625.1 Nicotiana glauca
AGCTTCACTAACTGACTTCTAACAAACTAACTGCTACTGACCCTTATACCCGTATAACAGTTTTTGTATAAAATATCTATACTACCCCTCTTGACTATTTCGCATATAACAACTACCCCCCACCCCCCCGTTAAGAGTCCTTGTCTTCAAGGACAAATTGAGGGAACTGATGTTTGAAAGCAGCAACATCCATCCAAGTGCTATCCTCAGGAGGACAGTTAAACCACTTCATCAAATATTGCTGACATTGTTTGTTGTGTCTTGTCACTACTCTGGTTTCCAGTATGCTTTCAGGATCCAGGACAATGTGGCCATGTGAGGATAGTGAAATTGGTAAATCAGAGATCACCTGATGAGAACCAATATACTTCTAAAGTTGAGAGACATGGAATGAGGAATGTATCTTAGCATGAGATGGAAGTTGAAGCTGGTATGCCACAGAACCAATCCTCTTGAGTATTTGAAAAGGACCAAAATATTTGGGGCTGAGCTTGTGATATGAGTGACCTTTTAGGGACATTTGCCTGTAAGGTTGCAACCTTACAAACACCATATCCCCCACTTGAAACTCCCTGAAGGATCTCTTTTTATCTGCCAATGCCTTCATTCTGGATTGAGCAAGTGTAAGATGATGCTTTAGTAATCTGATTGTTGCTTCCCTGGCTTGCAGGCTTCTATCAACTTCATCCACCATGGAACTGTATGGAATATAGGGCATGTGTAGGGGAGGTTTTTGACCATAGAGCACCTCAAAAGGGGTCAATTTAATGGCAGAATGATATGTGGTGTTGTACCACCATTCTGCTAGAGGTAGCCAATGTGCCCAATCCTTGGGTCTATCTGTGCACATACATCTAAGATAGCCTTCCAAACATTTGTTGACAGCTTCAGTCTAACCATCTGATTGTGGATGATAGGCTGTGGAATGATGTAGTTGAAATCCTTGGACATCAAAAAGAGACTACCAAAACTTGCTCAAGAACACAACATCTCTGTCACTCACTATAGTCTGGGGTAGGCCATGAAGTTTGTAGATGTAATCGAGAAAGGCCTGGGCAAGTGAGGTTGCAGTGTAGGGATGTTTAAGGCCAATGAAGTAAGCATATTTGCTCAGTCTATCCACGACTACCATTATCATAGATTTTTTATGTGAATGTGGTAGTCCTTCAATAAAATCAATGTTAATATCCTGCCATACTTTATCTGGGATAGGTAAAGGCTGCAGTAGGCCTGGACTCTTCACACTCTCCCCCTTACAACTTTGACATACCTCACAGCTCTTGATATAGTTAAAGACATCTGTTTTCATCTTCCTCCAATAATACATTTGGCTTACCCTTTGCAATGTAGCAACCATCCCTGAATGACCCCCTGTAGCCCCATCATGTAGGAATTGTAAAATTTGTTGCCTTAGGTCTTTGCAAGGGCCAACAACTATCTTTCCTTTCCTATATATCACCCCATCTTTTAGCATATATATGGGTTTAGCTAAAGGATCCTGCTGGAGTTGCTGAAGAAGTTGTTGTAGATGAGGATCATCTGCATAAGAACATCTGATCTGCTCCATGAAATCTGATGATATAGAAGAGAGTGTTAACAGTTCTGCATCATAATTGTCATCAGCCCTGGGTACTCTGGACAGAGCATCAGCCACTAAATTGTCTTGCCCTTTTTTGTAAGTGATTGTATAGTCGTATCCCATTAGTTTGGCCAACCATTTCTACTGACTAGGAGTATAAATTCTCTGTTCCATTAAGTATTTCAAGCTCTGGTGATCAATTTTGATTGTAAAATGCCTACCAATGAGGTAAGGCCTCCACTTCTGCACAGCTGCCACAATTGCCATCATTTCCCTCTCATAGGTAGATAGTTGTTGCTGTTTGTCACTCAAAGCCTTGCTCATATATGCTAAGGGGTGGCCTCCCTGCATCAGAACAGCTCCAATACCCACCCCACAAGCATCAGTTTCAATAACAAACTCCAAAGAAAAATCAGGAAGTGCAAGGACAGGAGTTGTACTCATTGCCACTTTGAGTTGCTCCAAAGCTGAGTTTGCCTTATCATTCCACTCAAATTTATCTTTCTTTAACAATTCAGTCAAGGGCCTTGCTATCACTCCATACCCTTTAATAAATCTTCTATAGTACCCTGTCAACCCCAAGAAGCCCCTCAATTCTTTCACTGTTTTTGGTGCTGGCCATTCCACCATCACTTTAATTTTCCCAGGTTCAGCTGTTATCCCATCTTTTGTAATAATATGACCTAAGTATTCCACCACAGATTGACCAAACTGACATTTACTCATCTTAACAAACAAACAGTTTTCTTTCAATACATCAAAAGTTTTCTGTAAGTGTATCAAATGGTCTGACCATGAGGAACTATATACTAATATGTCATCAAAGAACACCAAAATAAACTTTCTTAAGTATGGCTGGAATACTTTGTTCATTAAACTCTGAAATGTGGATGGGGCATTGGTCAGCCCAAAGGGCATGACCACAAATTTATAGTGACCATTATGGGACCTAAATGCAGTCTTTTCTATATCTTTCTCATGCATCCTAATTTGATGATACCCAGATCTTAGGTACAGTTTTGAAAAATACTTGGCCACTCCCAGTTCATCTAGTAACTCTTCAATCACAGGTATAGGGAATTTATCTTTTACTGTGTGATTGTTTAGTTGTTTATAGTCTATGCATAACCTCCAAGTACCATCTTTATTTTTCATCATAACTATAGGAGAAGAGTAGGGACTTACACTTGGTCGAACAACCCCTGCATCCAACATTTCTTGAATCATATTTTCAATCTCATCCTTCTGATTTGCTGCATATCTGTAAGGCCTCACATTCACTGGTGGTGTTCCCTCCTTCAAGATGATCTTATGATCATGATCTCTATGAGGAGGTAGGCTCTTAGGAGTTGCAAACAATCCTGAGTATTGATCAAGTAGTGTCTGTAATGCCTTAGGTATTTCTTCTACCTGATTAGAGTTGCAACATGCTATTCCTCCCTGGACTGGCTGAACATCTGCTACTAACATCATACTCAAGCTCCCAGACTTACTCAGTAATTTCTCCATCTGCTGATCTCCAATTACTCTGGATGTGCCTGGATGACTTTCCCTCAATGAAACCTTCTTGCCTCCTATTTGGAATTCCATCTTCAACTGCCTAAAGTTCCACTTAATATCCCCTAAAGTAATAAGCCATTGAATGCCCAATACTACATCAGCACCTCCTAAAGGCATGACTAACATGTCAGCCTTGAATAACACTCCTTGCATTCTCCATGCTACTCCTTTGCTCATGAAAGAACTGTGCACTTTGCTTCCATTTGCTACTGACACTGAAAAGGTAGGAATAGTATCCAGCTTGCATCCTAATTTCCTTGCAATGTCAATGTCCATGAAATTATGTGTTGATCTAAAATCTATCAACACATGAACCATTTTCCCTCTTATTCCTCCCTTTACTCTCATACTCCTATAATCTATGGTTCCATCTAAAGCATGAACTAACATTTGGGGACTCAGATTGGAATCCTCACAGCTTTCCTCCTCCACCACATACTCCTCTACTTCCCTTTCATCACCACCTTCCTCTACCTCTATAATGAACAATTGCCTTTGTTTCTTACATACATGGCCAGGTGTGTATTTTTCATCACACCAGAAGCATAGTCCCTTAGCCCTCTTCTCATCCATATCTGCACTAGTGAGTCTCCTTGATGACTTTACTGCTGGTTTACCATAGGTGTTAGGATTTTTGCTAATCTCTGTCCCTTTTCCACTACCAGAATATTGGCCTTGAGAGTAACTTTTCGACCCTGAGTTCCACGAGGTACTAGGAGTTGGAAGTATGGGCTTAGAAGTTCTCATTGTCACAGTATTCTGGTTTCTCTATAGTTGTAAGGAATGTTCAGCTAATTTAGCTAAACTATAGGCTTTCATCAACGTTCTTGGGGCTAACATCCTCACCTGAACTTCAATTTCTGGTTTTAACCCCTTCAGGAAACAACTGATGGAATACTCTTCCGACAACTGTACTTGATTAAGTAGCCCATCAAACTGATCTAGAAACTCCTGAACCCCACCAGTCTGTTTTAATCCCAACAATTCAGATAAGGGATCCTCATACAAACTATGCCCAAATCTCATATACAAATACCTCACATAATCTCCCCAACTAGGAAAACTCCTTCCTACTCTAGATTTCATCATCGATTGATGTCATTGTAAAGCCCTTCCTTCTAAATTGATATAAGCAAGTCTAGCCTTCTGTTCTTCAGAGGTATTATCATATTCAAAAAATTATTCGCATCTATACACCCTTCCTTTTAAATCTTCCCCACTAAATTTTGGAAATTCAATACGAGCATACCTATTGCTTCCATTAAAACCGTTACTTGTTGTGTGTAATTCCCCACCATCGCCTGGGTGTGGTGCGACTGGTGCCGTCGAAGTCGCCGGAGCAGAATTAGCCGTCATCGCCGCCATTAGATGACGAATTTCATTTATCATCTCTTCATGGCGTTCTCCCAATATCCGTACCTGCTCCCTAACTTCGTTCACATCCCTTCGTAATTCAGTGTTTTGGTTGTTTCCGGCATGATTTACGGCCAAGGTTCGACTACTCTGATACCAATGTTGTGTATTTCAACAATGGAGGTTGAAATTGGAAGTGAATCTAAGAGATTAAGAAGAAGAATAATCCCTGAACAAGACACTCATATGCTTACAGTTGATCGAGATAGATAAGAAGAAAGAGAAGTTTTATTATTCAACTACCACCCTTTTACAATACATCAGTGTTCTTATAGTTTGTTTCTACAGTGGAGCTTCACTAACCGACTTCTAACAACTAACTGCTACTGACCCTTATACCTGTATAACAGCTTTTGTATAAAATATCTATACTACCCCTCTTGACTATTTTGCATATAACATTTTCCATTTTGGCAGATTATGAAAACAAGTGGGTTGGTCTTTTAATTTACTAATGCATCCTCTTTGATCTTGGGGCTGGGAATTGAGGATACTTGTGTATGATTTGATGCATTCGCTTTTTTTTTATGACATAGCATTATAATTTGCTTGTTGAGAGTAGTAGCTATGGTGATAGAGTGGCGGAGAGAGAGTTTGGGCGAAATGAAGAAGAATATTGGACAAATGGGGAGCTATTGGGTCGGGTCAGCTAAGTGGGTCGAAATAAGATTATTTTTTATTTTAGTCCGAGATTGCCACGTGGCCCAGTAGAAAAATGGCACGTCATTAAACCATAGGCCCACCATTCCTGCCGTTAGTTGCGGGAGTAATTTTAATAGAATCAATGTGCTGTATTTTTTTGGAGGGATAGATGGACGGAGGGTATTTATAAACTAATTAATAAACAATAGGAGTATTTTTGACGCTTTTTCGTATAAAATATATACATTCCGCTCACAATTCATTATTAGTGGCAAGGGATTTAGTTAGTTATCACATGGACTCCCGTGCTTTCCGCTGCAAATCCTAACTCCTTTTCTTTTCTTCTTTCTTTATCCAATTAAGTACTACTATCAAACACTTGCTCGGTTTCCTTTCTGTATTTAAAAATGTTGAATAACAAAATTATATGCCTTGGGATTTGACATCTCCAGGATATATTAAACTGTTGTAATCAACTCCCTCAAATTCAAACTAGCCGTCATTGACTCATGGCTATGCGATTTGTTATGTCCATTTATTTCTACTTGGACTTATTTCACTTTGTTACTAACTGCCTCTATAACAGAAGTAAAATATCTTCGCAATCCTATAAGTAACAGATTAGATTGGTTTCATATCAAACGATTTCTAGATCTGATCTTGTTTCATATAATAGTTTCAGTGAAACTGAACCGTAGTCTCAGCGTGTTGATTTTCACCCGTCAGATAGCAAATATTAGGACGAGTTTGTCTGTGGCCTCTCTTTTCAACTTGTATATCAGGTTATTTAATAGATAGTTATACAGTAGAAGTTTTTCCTAAGAAAAAGATGTTTCTGTGCAAGTCTTTAAAGATATCTAAATAAATAAAACTACAATAACATATAATTTAAATGCAAATTTTATACAATATGTCTTTTGTATATTATGTATCTAATTTATACATAGTAAAAATAAATTACATACAACTAATTATATATTATACAATTTATCTACAACTTATCTACAACTTTCACACATTATTTATACTCAATTAAATACAACTACAATAACATACAACTTAAATACAAAATTTATAAAAAATATGTCTTTTATATATTTGGTATCTGATTTATACATAGTAAAAATAAATTTCATACAACTAACTATATATTATACAACTTATCTATAATTTTCATAAATTATTTCTATTCAGCTATATACAACTACAATATCATACAACTTAAATATAATTTTTATACAATGTTATTCAACTTTCATACAATAGTTAAATAAATAAAAATATATAAATAACAAAATACAATTTTTCTATAATTTTACTACAATTTCTGCAGTATAATGTATGTCATGTCGTCGTCTTCTTCTTCTTCTTCGAGTTTCAATCTGAAATTCAGTCAAAACCAAGTCTAATTTTCACCAAAACCCCTCAAAATTAAGATATAAACTCCAAATCATATTCTCAATTGTTTGCAACAACACTCAATCCAAACAGATAATGATTTTTGAAAACTCAAATTCGAATTCAAAGCTTCAAAGCTTTTTAATGGCTCTCAATGGTGGAATTGCTGCTCTCTTTTCCTGTACATTACATTACTGAAATTAGGGATTGAGAGATAGAGAGAGACGTAGAGAGAATTTTCAATTATTTGCAACAACATCCAATTCAAACAAATAATATTTTTTTGAAAATCCAAATTCGAAAGCTTCAAAGCTTTTTAATGTTTGTCAATGATGGAATCGTGGGTGGGTGCAAGATACGTGGGGGAGGGGGTAGGATGTGGAAAGAGAAACGTGGGAGAGTGGAAGAGATGTTAGAGTAATTTTAGGACACTAATTATTATCATTAATTCCCTTAAAATGTACATAAATAGTAATAGGGTATGTAAAATATAATTATAGTAAAACTTGAATAAGGAGAGTAATATAATTTCATATAATGTCTAGGAATATAAAAATCTCTTAAATTACTACATAATTCAAAAAATTTAAACATGATAAACGCCATAAATTTTTGCATGTAAAATGAGATCTTATGCGTTTTTGAGGTTATAACATGTATTGATCTCTTCAAACATTTTAATTTGATCTAAAAGAAATTCGTAGAATATTGCTATTGACAAGGCCTATAAGTTCTCTTTGATTTCGAACTCAACTCCCAAGATCTTCCTAGGAACTCAGAAAGAGAAATATAATCCAAGAATATGTACTTGTAATTACTTTTGTTGCAATCTAGGTACTATAAACTAGGGGTGTACAAAGAAAACCGACAAATCGCACCAACCCGATAATTCGAGTCAAACCGAGAAAAAAAATCGACTATATTTTGGTTTGATTTGGTTTGGTGTGAGAAAAAACCCGACCATAATTGGTTTTGTTTGGTTTTAACTAAAGAAAGTCAAACCGAAACAAAACAACCTGACTTTACATATATATAAATTTTAGATATATTTAATATATACATATACTTATTGTGATGTAATTTATAAATATTTTTAAAAAAAATTCATAATTTTATCTTTTAGGTATTATTTCAAGGTTGGACTTACAACTTTTGAATGTTCCAATAAGTTTTATAGCTATTAACATTAGTAAACTAAATAATGCTAAAAAAAGCCTAAACCAATATCAAATCAATACTAATGCTAACAAAAGACCTTCAATTCAATGCTATGAACGGGAATGTATTGAAAATTTATATTTTGTTTTGCAATAATTTAGATAAAAATGCATAACCTATTTTATTTTTTCTTTATTAGTGTTTAGTCATGTGATTAACACTCCCTAGTATAATATCACTTAGTGGGGTTTGGGGAGGGTAGTGTGTACGCAGACCTTACCTCTACCCTGGGGTAGAGAGGCTGTTTCCAAATAGACCCCAGCATCCTTCCTTCCAAAAACTTCCCACCTTGCTTTTGGGGAGACTCGAACTCACAACCTCTTGGTTGGAAGTGGGGATTGCTTACCATCAGAGCAACCCCTCTTGCCTTTTATTATAGCTTTTAAATTAGCAATATTTATATTACATAATTTTATTATCTTTATTGTGGAATATTTTAGGATAATGACATGACACATCTCATATTTTGTATTATTTTCTTGGAAAATACTTTATATAGTTGTATCTTACTAGGATTAAAGAAATATTTTGAGCACAATTTATATGTTTTATTCTACGAAGATTTTATCGGGAAAAATCCGAATAACCCGAAAATTCGAGAGTGAAAAACCCGAGTTTTGTTGGTTTGGTTTGGTATTTAGATTTAATAACCCGATACAATTGGTTTGGTTTGGTAATTGTAAAATATGAACCAACCCGACTTATGTACACCCCTACTATAAACTATTAAACAACAGCTATATTTCCCTGAAAGCATGTGTCACGACCCAAACCCCGCAATTGTCGTGATAGCGCCTCTCGTGAAGACAAGGCCAGCCAACTAACCCAACTCGTCTCTTTCAAAATAGTTAAGCATAAATGAACAGCAAAAATATGGCTTAATGATATTAATTAACGAAATTACAACCCAACACAGCCCTAATCGGGGTGTCACAAGTCACGAGCAATCTACAAGAATATAATTCCACTTTACAATTCTAGAAATACACTGAACGGGAATAATGGATGACATAGCAAGAGAGTGGTGCTGCGAACGCTGGCAGTCACCTCGCTAAACCTCAACAACTCTGCCTCCACGCAGCCAATACCCGCTACCGGGTGAATGAATACCTGCAACTGCACACGAGGTGCAGGGAGTAAAGTGAGTACTCCAACTCAGTGAGTAATAAAGGTAAATAACAGCTGAGTAGTAAGAAATCGCGTAAAGCAACTAACATGCTGTATAGAAGCCGGGTATAATTCTCTGAGAGAACAGTGAAAACCGTGAAATCTTTAGAGACATCTTGGCTCAGTTTAAAGCTCTTTTGAAAATGATCTTTTCAACAGTTACGAAAAATGATTTCAAAGCAGTTAGTGCTGATAAGCACAGAAAAATTCGCCCCTCGGGCACAATACCACAGTATAACAGGTAAAAAGACGAGTAAATATGCAAGAAGAGCACATCAAAGTTCGCCCCTCGGGCACGATTATGTTCCTGGTCAGTCATTGTTACCTGACCAAAACACATATTACAGTGCCATTGTTACCACTGGTCAGCCATTGTTACCTGACAGGTCAGTCATTGTTACCTGACCAAAATGTGTATTACAGTGCCACTGTTGTTACCAATGTCTAAAACTTATCCGCTTTAGATGGGTACTCGTACTCACTGAGGGTGTACAGACTTCGGGAGGGGCCCCTTACGGCCCAAGCGCAATATCAAGCCACCTCGTGGCATATAAAACAAGGCTTGAAAACCTTCTCACATAACACTCGAGGCCTGAAAGCCTCCTCACAATACACTCGAGGCCTGAAAGTCTTCTCACATATCACTCGAGGCCTGAAAGCCTCCTCACATATAACTCGAGGCCTGAAAGCCTCCTCACATATCACTCGAGGCCTGAAAGCTTCACTCGGTCCAGAAATATCATAAGCCCTTCGGGCATTAATAAAATAGTAGTTCTCAGCCCAGGCAACAGTGAAATATCAGTAAAGTCTCAAAATTTGATTAAAACGGCTGAGTTTGCAAAAACAGTATAATTGTTAGGACTGAGTTCAAATAACGTGTCAAAATAGTGAGGAAATAATGATAACAATCCCCGAAGGGTTCAAATAATTGGCACGAAGCCCAAATATGGAAATCAGCCCAAATCATGCTAATAACAAATATTTTCCAGTCAAATACGCGGTAAAATCATCAATCGGGACGGACCAAATCACAATCCCCAACGGTTCTCTACCCACGCTCACTATCAGACGTGTAAGTCACCTCAATATAGCACTACGGTGTGCAAATCCGGGGTTTCAAACCCTCAAGATATCATTTACAATCATTACTCACCTCGAACCGGTGAAATCTCTAGCTCGCGACGCCTTAGCCCCTCGAATCGGCCTCCACGCGCATCGAATCTATCCAAAATCAGAGCGAATACATCACAATAGGCTAAGGGAATATAACCCAATCGAAAAGAATCGAAAAACATCGAAAATTACGAAATTTGCAAAACCTGATCCCCCGATCCACTTCTCGAAAATCAGAAAATTTAACATCAACAGATTCCTTATCTCCTAACGAGTTCGTACATACATAAAATTCTCAAATCCGACCTCAAATGGTCCTTCAAATCCCTAAATTAAGTTTCAAAATTCCAAGCCCTAGTTCTTCAATTTTTGGCTTAATTTCCATGAATTTCTATGTGGATTTCACAATAAAAACGAGTTTTAAAACAAAAACTCTTACCTCCAATCGATTTTCCTCGAATCCCTCTTTAATCTCCACCAAGAAGCTCTCAAAATGGTCAATCATGGAGGAAAAATGACCCAAAATTGCGGGTGAAATGAGATTATAACATTCTGCCCAGTCCTGTAGATCCTTCATTGCGTTAGCGACCACTATCTCGCGAACGCGAAGTGCAAAAATTTAAAAGCTCGAAAACACACTACGCGAACGCGACTCAATCCACGTGAACGCGATAGTTTAGATCTCATACTTACGCGAACACACTACTTCACATGCGAACGCGTAGAACAAACTCCACCGGGCTCCAAATCCTTATTCGCGAGCGCGATACCCTCACTGCGAACGCGAAGCACAGGGTCAAGGTCCTCCGTGAATGCAAGACACCAAACGCGAATGCGAAGGGAAAACTCAGGCCAACCCAATGTCCTTCTACACGAACGCGAGGCTCCTCTCGCAAACGCGAAAAGATAAATCTCTGCGACACTGAACCTTTAATTTCTGCAACTTCCAAGCTCCAAAGATGGTCCGATTGACTATTCGAAACTCACCCGAGGCCCCCGGGACCTCAACCAAAAGCACCACACACATCCTAAAACCTCATTAAAACATGTTCCAATCACCAAAGCACCTCAAACATCACCAAAACCATCGATTAACATCGAATTCAAGCCTAAGTTTTCTAAAAACTTCTGAAACACACTTTTGATCAAAAACCCAACCAAACCACGTCCGAATTACCTGAAATTTTGCACACACGTCCCAAATCACATAAATAAGATACAACAACTCTCGGAATTCCATTTCGACCCTCAGTTCAAAATATCACTCACCAACCGGAAATCGCCAAAATACTAACTTCGCCAAAACAAGCTAATTTCTACACCGGACCTCCAAAACCAATTCCGATCACGCTCCTAAGTCATAAATCACCCTGCGAAGCTAACCAAATTATAAAAACTATGATCCGAGATCGTAGAAAAATAAGTCAACTCTTGGTCAAACCTTTTAAATTCCAAGCTTTCAACTGAAACTGTTCTTTCAAATTCATTCCAAATTTTCCGTAAAACCAAAATCAACGATCTACATTAGTCATAATACATAACATGAGGCAAGTCATGCCCGTGAACTGGCTATCAAGGTGCAAAATCTCAAAACGACCGGTCGGGTCCTTACATCCTCCCCCATTTAAACACACGTTCGTCCTCGAACGTACCCAGAGATGTTCTAAAAGCCAACCAACCGCTGATTAACCTTACCATGCATATACCCGGGGGTGATCCCACGTCACCCTATGTCATATAGGTCTGAAACACATTGTAACTGAGATTTCACCATCTAATCTAGCTCATAGGCCATATAACCACATTGCACGTTTCGAAATCATACACAAGATCAGAACCTCACATCTATACACCAGAATAAGCCCAAACCAGCTGTAATAGCCCATCCCTGCAACCTCAGGTGCAATCACATGATATACCACATAACCCAAACACTCGAAACGATAACTTCTATTCACAGCAGATGCACATAACACCTGAATACCGGTAGAAAACCTTTTATCAACTCAGGCCTTATTCCACATTTTCACATACTGCCAATGATAAAGGAACACGTAATAAATCATCACCATTTCTCTGATCAACCATTCATGAAGCCATTTCCCTTTTGACTAATACCACAACAGATTCCGAGCCAAACCTCGATATTATCCTTCCAACAAGCTGAAATCAAATCCGTTCATATTCATTAATGACCCCAACGATCACCTCGAATCCAACACACCACTATGGTGACATGACACATCAATACAGGCCTAAGCCACAACTTGCATAATTCATGCACCAATAAGAAACGGTCTGAATATGCTCAAATCATGAAAATGGCCCAAACAAAATAGTTGTACCTCAAGCTCATCAGTACCATCACAACACATGGCTGAGAACCCGTCTCACATCATAGAATAGATCATACAAACCTAACCCACAGGGTCATATCTCCACATAGTTTCGCGGCAATGCGCGATCCTATCCAAACACTGCTCCACATGGGACACCTCAAGTCACTATGCTCGAAATTGATAACCACGCACAACTTGGCGTCTAGAACCAAAGAAAATCATTACACCCACGGTGAAAACAAATAATATACGCCACGCAACTCGATAGGACATAATCGATACGCCGTTTACTAAGCATCACTCACTTACTCTTCCCGCTCGAATTCCACTAAGAGACCCCAATTGAACCGCACCATATGTGCCTATAACCAACAAATCATAGCATCTCGCAACACAAAAAAAGGTATTTGTACTCACAGATCTATCCCCAAATCACTGATAAACTCAACAACGGTCGAGTCAATACCTCCCCCAACAATGCCATTTGGAGCCAACCAAGCCGACTCAAGATAGAACGCTCATCATAAGAGCCCAAATAAGGGAGACAAAATCCTTCCCAGCCGCCCGCTGGGTCTTCAAAATATAAAAATCCAAATAGGACATAATCTGTCGAACATCGCCACTAAGTCCGTGGTACTCCCGGCATAGCCATCAGCGCCATCTCATCGCAATAGCCCAGAATAACATAACACGGAAACACCCCAAATATCATATCTAAAATCTAACATACCCAGCAAAGAAAGATCCACTCGGGCCTCCAAATCTCGGCAGTCACTAGACAATGCTGATACACACGATCTAGAATCGCAACATTGCCTGAATATGACAACTCATGGTCTTCAATTCCGTGTAGCACATAGGTCACCCTACCCGATCCCGAATTTCCCTGTCCGAATACACATCACACCTCAGGTATCCATTCATTCCACGACAAAAATTCTAAGATTTTCCTGTGCCACCAAGCAATCCCGAATACCACCAGTTGATCCAACAACAAAATGCAGCAATACTACCGAAGTATCATTAGTTTAATCACATTACCCTTTTCCGAGACATACTCTCGTCAAATCACTTCCAATTAGCAGTACCTTTTTCCTTGATTATCTAAGGCCACTCATTGCCTAAGAGTTTTATGAACTTCCTTTCAGAACTGAACTGTGACCTAGCACACGCCAGTCTCGGGCCTCCACAACATACCACATATACCATACCATCCAAGGATAACATGAAAACTTTTATCTCCCTTCCGAGCCACAAACATCTACGCACTCAACTAGTCAAGAACTTCCATTGATCCCTTCTAGAAGAAAATCATTACACATCCCATGCCACTCATATTCATAGAAATGCACCTCTTCAACCACGGTAGAAATCAACAAGAACTCTCCCAATTCCATTTGCATAAATTCAACTGCCAGGACTGAATCCTTCTAACTCGACCAAGATAAGAAAGCCATCAAATCCCAAGGGCATTGCTGCAAAATACCTGTACGAACTCATTACCTCGAACACACACAAAGAATTAGTCATATCCTTTCCATACCGATTCGGTCTACTATCAAGCTACTTCATCTATCTAGATTTCCTTCTGATTCATTTTTCAACTTGATATCCCCTTTTGTTGTAGTACCACAATCTCTCAACCCAGGCTCACTACCTGAGACCCAAGCACAAGACCACACTGTCTAAAACCCATAAGCCGCTGAATACTCTCTCAATATCCCTAGAAACACCACATTCCAGAATACTTTTCTCTGAAGAACTTCCTGCGAATCTAAATCCGTAACCTTTACTTTCCTAATACTGATACATAGAATCCCATAATTAACATAAAAATACCACATGTCTTGACCTCTTCCAATGAAAACATAGTCTCTAACCACATACACAACCTTAAGATACCCGATTGTTTCCTGTATAATCTTGAACACATTGGAACCATCCTCGAAAGTCATTCACTCTTTATTCAAACTGCAGCTTACCTGACCTACGAACAGAACCACCCGTGCCTCATTGGCACTCCGATACTATAAAATGAAATCATCATCCCAATACAACCAAGCAGTTTTTTGCTCTATACGCCTAGCATTCCTTACCAACAACACTCTAGACATTCCGTGATTCTCATACCTTGTGAAGCATAATATAACCTCTGTCAGAATTTTCCTTTACTCTAGCCATAGCTAATTTCTCTCGCATGCCCCAAACTGCAACCAACATAGCACCTAACCATGCAATTAATTGCTCATAGCAGACTCCCCCACTTGGCTCGAAGCCATAGATCAAGACACACTCAACAACTCATAACACTTTTACTCTATTGATGCCACAATACCATAGTGAGATTAAACTCAAATCATTAACAAGCTATGAAAACACAGATCATCCAGCACTGTAAATCTTATGAAATTCTCACATTCATCCCCGCAAAAGTGAAGCCCACTCTCTTAAGCAATCTGAATTTCAAATTTCAACATGTACCCTTCCGTTACACATGAGATCTTTTAACATACACATAAGGATCACACCACTTCAGAACACTCCGCAGGAGATAACCCACCTGCTTGCCTCAATATAATATTTTTGATTACCTTCTACCATTATAAACTGTCCACAGTCACTTAGTTTTTCGGAGTCTGAACTCATACCGCAATGTAAAATTTACTTCACTCCCAACTAGGAGTCACGAAAAGATTCTTCACGTGCCCATCACTCGGGGCCACACATCCAGTCACGATGGAAATCAAACACTTAATAGTTCATCTATCATCCAGCAGACCTTCCTCGTCACCTCCAAGTTACATAGATACATCTTGCAATGCTAACATACTCATCACATGGCTATCCAGCCGTCACTCCCACTAATAGGGACAATACCGAACATATATGTTCAAATCACTAATTCACACAATTAGCACCTCGGTGCTCAAGCCATAGGCAAAGATCCGGCCTCAAGTCCTCCAGACCGTCCCAATATATACTCACAAAGATTACATCTCGCCCCTCGATCGGGGAATCGCAAGCCATCAAGGTACAGCAAAAACTGAGCGCTCATGCGCACTTACGAACGCGTGGAAGGAATTTCAAGAGTTACATCTCAAGACAGTGGTGCTGCGAACGCTGGCAGTCACCTCGCTAAACCTCAACAACTCTGCCTCCATGCAGCCAATACTCGCTACCGGGTGAATGAATACCTGAAACTGCACGCGAGGTGCAGGGAGTAAAGTGAGTACTCTAACTCAGTGAGTAATAAAGGTAAATAACCGCTGAGCAGTAAGAAATCACGTAAAACAACCAGCATGCTGTATAGAAGCCGGGTATAATTCTCTGAGAGAACAATTAAAACCGTGAAATCTTTAGAGACATCTTGGCTCAATTTAAAGCTCTTTTGAAAATGATCTTTTCAACAGTTACGAAAAATGATTTCAAAGCAGTTAGTGCTGATAAGCACAGAAAATCCGCCCCTCGGGCACAATTACCGCAGTATAACAGGTAAAAAGACGAGTAAATATGCAAGATGAGCACATCAAAGTTCGCCCCTCAGAAAATATCTCAAAATAGTACCGGCCCCTCGGGCATGATTATGTTCCTGGTCAGTCATTGTTATCTGACCAAAACGCATATTACAGTGCCATTGTTACCACTAGTCAGCCATTGTTACTTGACTGGTCAGTCATTGTTACCTGACCAAAATGCGTATTACAGTGCCATTGTTACCACTATCTAAAATTTATCCGCTTTAGATGGGTACCTGCGCTCACTGGGGGTGTGCAGACTCCGGGAGGGGCCCCTTACGGCCCAAGCGCAATATCAAGCCACCTCGTGGCAAATAAAACAAGGCCTGAAAGCCTCCTCACATAACACTCGAGGCCTGAAAGCCTCCTCACATAACACTCGAGGCCTGAAAGCCTCCTCACAATACACTCGAGGCCTGAAAGCCTCCTCACATATCACTCGAGACCTGAAAGCCTCCTCACATATCTCTCGAGGCCTGAAAGCCTCACTCGGTCCAGAAATATCATAAGCCCTTCGGGCATCAATAAAATAGTAGTTCTCAGCCAAGGCAACAGTGAAATATCAGTAAAGTCTCAAAATTTGATTAAAACGGTTGAGTTTGCAAAAACAATATAATCATTAGGACTGAGTTCAAATAACGTGTCAAAATAGTGAAGAAATAATGATAACAATCCCCGAAGGGTTTAAATAATTGGCACGAAGCCCAAATATGGCAATCAGCCCAAATCATGATAATAACAAATATGTTCCAGTCAAATACGCGGTAAAATCATCAATTAGGACGGACCACGTTACAATCCCCAACGGTGCTCTACCCCACGCTCGCTATCCGGTGTGTAAGTCACCTCAATGTAGCACTATGCTTTGCAAATCTGAGGTTTCAAACCCTCAGGATATTCATTTACAATCATTACTCACCTCGAACCGGTGAAATCTCTAGCTCGCGACGCCTTTTCCCATCGAATCGGCCTCCATGCACGTCGAATCTATCCAAAATCAGAGCGAATACATCACAATAAGCTAAGGGAACATAACCCAATCAAAAAGAATCGAAAAATATCAAAAATCACGAAATTTGCAAAACCCGAGCCCCGGGCCCACTTCTCGAAAATCAGAAAATTTAACATCAACAGATTCCTTATCTCCTCACGAGTTCGTATATACCAAAAGTTCCCAAATCCGACCTCAAATAGTCCTTCAAATCCCTAAATTAAGTTTCAAAATTCCAAGCCCTAGTTCTTCAATTTTTGATTAAATTTCCATGAATTTCTAGGTGGGTTTCACAATAAAAGCGGATTTTAAGACCAAAATTCTTACCTCCAATCGATTCCCCTCGAATCCCTCTTTAATCTCCACCAAGAACCTCTCAAAATGGTCAACCGTGGAGGAAAAATGACCCAAAATCGTGGGTGAAATGAGATTATAACATTCTGCCCAGTCCTGTAGATCCTTCATCGCATTCGCGACCATTATCTCACGAATGCAAAGTGCAAAAATTTAAAAGCTCGAAAACACTCTACGCGAACGCGACTCAATTCACGCGAACGCGATGGTTTAGACCTCATACTTACGCGGACGCGCTACCTCGCACGCGAATGCGTAAAACAAACTCCACTGGGCTCCAAATCCTTATTTGCGAACGCGATACCCTCACTGCGAACGGGAAGCACAGGGTCAAGGCCCTCCGCGAACGCGAGACACCAAATGCGAACGCGAAGGCTTTGGCCAACCCAATTTCCTTCTACGCGAACGCGAGGCTCCTCTCGCGAACGCGAAGAGATAATTCTCTGCAACACAGAATCTTTAATTTCTGCAACTTGCAAGCTCCAAAAATGGTCTGATTGACCATCCGAAACTCACCCGAGGCCCCCGGGACCTCAACCAAAAGCACCAACACATCCTAAAACCTCATTCAAACATGTTCCAGTCACCAAAGCACCTCAAACATCACCAAAACCATCGATTCACATCGAATTCAAGCCTAAGTTTTCTAAAAACTTCCGAAACACGCTTTTGATAAAAAACTCAACCAAACCACGTCCGAATGACCTGAAATTTTGCACACACATCCCAAATCACATAACGAAGCTACAGCAACTCTCGAAATTTCATTCCGAACCTCGGTTCAAAATCTTGCTCACCAACCGGAAATCGCCAAAATACTAACTTCGCCAAAACAAGCTAATTTCTACTTCGGACCTCCAAAATCAATTTCGATCAGGCTCCTAAGTCATTAATCACCCTGGGAAGCTAACCAAATTATAAAAACTCTGATCCGAGCTCGTATACAAATAAGTCAACTCTTGGTCAAACCTTTCAAATTCCAAGCTTTCAACTGAAACTGTTCTTTCAAATTCATTCCAAATTTTTCGAAAACCAAAACCAACGATCTACATTAGTCATAATACATAACATGGGGCAAGTCATACCCGAGAACTGGCTATCAAGGCACAAAAGTTCAAAACGACCGGTCGGGTCGTTGCAACATGCTTTAATATTGGAACTTCCATTTTCCATGTAGGAATGCATAGGTGTCGGATTATTTTTATTAAATTAAACACAGAGGAAACTATAGAGAGTAAAGGGAAAGAGGTAATTTTTTTATTAAAACTAATAACTATATTAAAACTAATATTGTGAATGACTGCAGGTTAATGATACGCCGCTAGTGAATCCAGGGGCAGAGCTAGCTTTGCAATCGTGGGTTCGACCAAATCCAGTTGCTTTAGTTCTAATCCTGTATTTATCTTAAAAAACTTATTGAACATATGCAAATTACTCCATCCGTTTTATATTAAATGAGGTACTTTTCTTTTTAGTCTGTTCCAAAATAAATGACACATTTCTAAATTTGAAAATAATTCAACTTTAAACTCTTTTATTTTACCCATTTACCCTTAATGAGAAGCTTTTATAGCCACACAAATGTCATGGCCCCACAGACTTTTTACCCCTTAAGCTTTTAAGACCACAAGTTTCAAAAGTCTTTTTTTTCTTTTTCTTAAACTCCGTGTCGAATCAAACTACTTCATTTAATATGAAAAAGATAGAACCCAATAGCTTAAACTGACTGAAAATCGAAACCCATAAACTTCAAATCGTGACTCCGCCTCTGAGTAAATCCGGCTGTCCATCGTATCTTAGGAACATAATAAAATGCCAGACTTGCTAGTCAAGAAGCATAATTATAATAGTTTTGATATTGTCTCCTTTTTTTTTTTCTTTCTTTTTTTATGTTAAGATCCAAACCTAAATAACCAAGTAGCGGGACTATATTTTACCAAAATTATGTTTCCCATTTTGGGTGAATAACCTTGAATTAAAGGAGCTATGAAAAGGATCTATAGGTAAATAAAAATTAGCTCCAGAACTACCTATAAATTACAATCATTCGAGTGGAAGTCCTATTAGGCGTCAACATTCATATCCTATTAAATTTGAATTCGCATATAAAAGTTCGATATTAAGAGTAAAATGCTCTCTAATAAAGGTGATTGCATACCCGTAACCAGGAGCGGTTCAATAGATCTTGTGGCCTAAGGCGAAATTATATTGAGACTTAAACTTATTCTATAAAAATTTTACACTAACAACAAAATTTGCTTTTCTAAACAGCAAACTATCATTTAAGTAAGAAATAACGAATTTCAATACAAAAAAAAAAAATTGAGCAGAAAAAATAAAGTTGTGGATTATCAATATTTAGGTCCAGAACTCAAAGTGAAAATTTTAGTATAACACTCAGGATAAATGACTGCTCTTAGTAACATGTCGACAGAAAGAATAAGAGCATGTAATAAGTTCAACGGGCACTGGAGTAAATTAATGTACTTTTTGTACTTTAACTCTTTTTTTAATAAATCTATTGAAGTGGAGAGAGCCCATATTCTCTGTCCTAAACGGCTAAACAGCTTTAAAGGGAACCCTTTTTTGTTTTTCCTTTTTTCTTGACGAGATATTACTTTTGTGTTTTATATAAATAAAAAAATTAAAAAAAGTGTCACATTATATATAACATGTGCTAGTGGATCTTTTTTTTAAAAACAAAACAAAATATTGGCATCTCAAATTTGGACCTATGAGTTCCGTTGAACCTAATAATTTTGCTCAAAGAATTATATTTGTATTAAGAAATTTAGTAGATGTGTACAAAAAGAATTCAGTTACTAATATTTGGTGTTGTGTCCTAGAAAGCTCAAAATTCTGGCTCCACCAATAGTGCACTAAACTTTTGTTATTTTTATTAGAATATTATAATTTAAGTTAAACTGCTATAATATCTATGAAATTTCAGTTGACGCGTCCTAAATTAATACAGAATAACCATGAATGACCTTTACGAACCAAAGCTTTTAACTTCATTTCTGAAGGAAGCAGGATTAGAATTTCTCCGAGCCCTTCTTGTTTTAAAATTTCAGTTTACAAATTTATTGAATTATTCTGAAAAGTAAAAAATAAATCTTAATATTTCCATTCCGCTTCCAGATTTTGTTAATTTGTTTCGTACTAGGTAAATACTTACTTAGACCGGATAAATTTTCTTTAAGTACTAGTAGCATTTAAAGAAAATTTAGGATTTAGCCCAATGTTTCCCTCGGAATTCGACCAAAATGGTCAACTACTCGATTTCTTCAAGCCATTGGAGTCAATAATTTTTTCTATAAAAGAAATCATAATTTTTAGTATTATATTTGTGTTTTCATTTATTGGCGTTGCTTCCACTATATTTCGACAACGCATGTATTGTGAACTGGAATAGCACATGAAAATTCAGAAAGATGTCTAGTACTATACATTATCATCGCACTATTTTTTTATACTTGTAATTAAGTGCATTATCCTTGGATTATCTAAAGGCTTAACTTATTAATTAAGCTTCTAAAAGCCACTAATTAAAGAGATGCTTAGGGATTACTTTATGTTAATTAAGATGCTTAATCTACTTTCCCAAGGTTGTATCATACAACTCTATAATATATGTAGGTTAATATTGCGCTACATGAAATAATCAAGGAGAGCAAAGAATATTACAAAAATCAATGTTGTTGATTCACACCATTAGTTTTACTACAAAAGCATCAAAATTGTCTCCTATTATATTGTTGCTGAGTCACGTCATAGATAGATTACTTTAATAATGATATAATTATTGAGTTAAATCACAATTGACAGATTAACGTGATCCTATCAATCAACCGAATAAGTCTTAAAGAGGAATGTGTGATGACCCAAAATCTCATCTTTTATTTTAGAATCCTTTTTCGTGTTCTGGGTCCTTGAAAACCTTCTTTTATCTCCACTTAATTTGCGTGCGCGGTCCGGGCGCGATACCGGAAAGCTTTTGTGTGAAAAAATTGAGAAATATGAAATTTGGCCTTTAAATTGATTAAAGTTGATTTCGGTTTATATTTTTAATAAACGGACCCGGACCCATAATTTGATGATCCCGTAGGGTCTGTAGTAAAATATGGGACTTGGGCGTATGTCCGGAATCGAATTCCGAGGTCCCTATCCCGAGAAAAGAATTTTCATAGAAAATTGTTTGCTGGAAAATATAAAGACTTTTGGAAATGGAAAGGTGTGTGTTCTTGGTGGTATCGGGCTCGTATTTGGTTCTGGAGCCTGATACAGGTTTGATATTGTATTTAAGTCATAACCGTGAAATTTGGTGAAAAACGGAAGTGATGTGATGTAATTCGGACCCTTGGTTGAGATAATAGAAATTTGATATATCTTGTGAAATTCATGAGTTTTGGTATTAAATTCATTGTTTAAGATATTATTTAGGCGATTTGATCGCATGAACAAGTTCGTATGATGTTCTTAGACTTGTGTGCATGTTTGATTTGGAGTCCCGGGAGCTCGGGTTACTACAAGAAATATTGCTTTTAGTGGCGACTATAGTCGCTACTAAAGATTATAAAGTCGCCACTAATTGCCTTTAGAGGCGACCTTGGGATCGCTCCACTTAACTCCATTACTACATGTTATCTGTAGCGACATAATGGAGTCGCCACTAAAAATCAGATATTGCAGCGACTCTGCTCGCACCTAAAAGTAAATAATATCGCTACCAAAACGACTCCTCAATCTGTGTTTCTGGGAAGGTCGCCACTACAGAAAGACTTTAGTAGCGAGTATAGTCGCCACAAATTGTATCTATTGCAGCGATTTTGATCATCACTGGAAGCCAAGGACTTTAGTGGCGCTTCTCGTCGCCTCAAATACTAATTATGTCTAGCAACAAGGTATAGTCGCCACTAAAGCCATTTTTCAATAACTAACCAATGCTGTAGATTTCTTATGGTGACCTACTACTTTGTGAAATGAATATTTAGGTATATTTCTATCAATTGCCTACAAATACTAAATGCATCAAATTCAACGGACACAAAATATTTCTCAACACAAATACTATATAGTCAATTAGCTAATACACTGCCCAATACTTTCTTGTGTATTGCCATTGTATGCATTTACACATGACAGAGGAAAAACAATACATTAAGTATCTTCACACTTTGAACTACTCCTTGGTCGATGCCTTATGACCCAAAAAAAAAAACTAAACATTAAATGTCTTCAAACTCCTTTATCATCGCCATTTGTGATTGTTCAGGAACCTTGTCCCTGTTATCAAGAGGAGAAAATACAAGATCAAAATCCAACAAAGAACAATAATTCCAACAAGATAAACTATTTAGTTACATGGACACTACAGTTATAAGTTAAACTAGATGGTGTGTGCCCGTGCTGTGTACGGGCGTATGCCCCACTATTAGAATTTGATATATACGAGCTAATTCATGAAGCAAAATCCAGAAATTGCACCAGGATATAAAACTAAAATACAATTTCATAGGCCTTGTTGACAAATACAGAATTGACATGAACATATAACAAGCCAATAGTTTATTCTCAAGAAAATAAAAATTAAAGAAGGAATAGATGAAAAGAAAATAAGGAGAAAGAATTGTTAAGAAGAGTACAAAATATTAACAGTACATGTTGCATTTTGGCTATGATAGTAGCCAATTGTTCTTGGATACTCTTATGTACTTCTGCATTCACGTGTTCTTTTGCAACTCTTTTTTGAACTTCCTTTGCAACTATGTTCTATATTCCTTTGCAACCCCTCAGTCATTTGTTCACGTTCATCTTGCAATCTGAGTCTATTTTCATAAAATATTTTGAGTCTTTCAGGCACTTTAAACTAGGATCCACTATGATTTACTAAGTCCAACTTTCATAAAATAATATTTTCTATCACAAAGTGTAATATCTAATTTATAGCACACGCAAAAATCAGATAATAACGGATGATGTAATTCCTACTAAGAAATATCATACATGCTAATAGTTCTTGTCTCGTCTAGGACTAGCTTTGTTTGCTTCTGAAGATGACCAGAAAAATTCAATAGGATTGAAAGATAAGAACTCCATTGAAGCAACCTCACATGGCTAACCATACCTCAATCATAATTAAGTAGCGAAACCTCTATGTATAATTTATCATATAAGCTATGATTATGTTATATAAAAATGAACTTCTTTATAACAAATAATACATTTGAAATCAATAAAAGATAAGAATATACAAGCATTTCACCACCACAATCAAATGTCACACTCAAACTATATCTGGGAAATGCTATCAAATAAAAAGTAGGACAAGTTTTTGCTACTTGTAACACTAGAAAACGTCCACTTTAAAAGCATGGAGCAAGTTCCTTCTTTTTGTTTCATCTTTTTCGACATAAAAAAATGCTAAATTATCTATTTTTGTTTTTCATATGATATACTGGAACAGTCAAATATGAAATTTTTGTTTTTCATATGATATACTGGAACAGTCAAATATATATATATAGATATATATAACACATTATAAGAGAATCAATATCTAACAACATCGCAAGTAGTATGACATAAGTCATATCCAATAGTATCTTAGAATGTTTGGCTAAAGTGAACAACGCTCATAAGTGTATAAAGTAGAGATTAAATAAAGAAAAAATGCTCATTTCTATAAATTAAATACATTGGAAAGTTTCTTAAAACACAATATTCAAAAGGAACAAAATCCATCTTTAAAACTAAAAACCCAGGTAAATTCAACCTAAAATAAGTTTTTTTTTTTGCACAATTACTGAATTCAAGATACCCAATATAATATCGAGCATGCAATCACAATAACAACACCAAAAGGTCTAGAATTTCAAAAAATAAAAACTTTCAGCTTACCTAGAGAAAGAGCTAACTGAGATACGACCGTCAAAATCGAGAATCGACAACATATGGGAACAAAACTTCAAAACATCGGACGGTTTCGAACAGCTTACCCTCGCAATGATTTTCAAACTTCAAACTTTCCTCCTTCCTTCTTTAGCTTTAAACGACCGTAGGTTCCTCTAGATTTGCAAATTGGTCAGAAAAATTTGAGAGATGGAGTCATAATTTGTAATTAGGGCTATTGAATCTCTACCATATGTGTCACGACCCGGATTTTCCACCATCGGGAGTCGTGATGGTGCCTACTATCGGAGCTAGGCAAGCCAAGTATAAAAAAACATTCTCTGATAACATCACAACAATATAAATAAAATGGTTCATTTAAATAAAAAGCGGAAGTCTTAAAAGCATAGATAACTGAGAACCAAAATGTGGAAGTTTAAATACAACTCTACCCAGATCCAGTGTCACTAACTCACAAACAACTAAAGAGTATTAAAAACAAGTCTAAATAGAAGTACATCAATGTTTCTCTCGATACAAGGAAAACAAACTAATAACATGGAAGGGACTCCGGCCTGCGGGCGTCAGCTAGGCTACCTCGAAAGTCCCTAGATTGAAGTCAGCTCCCGATCAATCCTACTACTGAGGTCCAAAAGCTGCTCCTAGATCTGTGCAAAAAGATGCACAGAGTGTAGCATCAGCACAACCGACCCCATGTGCTGGTAAGTGTCTGGCCTAACCCCGGCGAAATAGTGACGAGGCTAGACAGGACCTACCAAAAATAACCTGTACAGATATATATACAAGTGCAACAAAATAACAGCATAAAAATACCAATTAAATCGGGGAGGGGACATGCATAGGGGAAATACAGACGAAAACAACTTATTAGAAGTAAACACGAAAGTACATCAGCTCTCATAGTCTATATAAGTGGTCGGCGTGCCATATGATCCCATATTATAACATATCTAGGTGGTCGGCGTGCCACACGATCCCATTTCAGCATATATACATGGTCGGCGTGCCACACGATCCCATTTCATAATATATAAGTGGTCGGTGTGCCACACGATCCCATTTAATAACACATAAGTGGTCAGATTTCATAACACATAAGTGGTCGACGTGCCACACGATCCCATTTCATAACACATAAGTGGTCGACGTGCCACACGATCCCATTTCATAACACATAAGTGGTCGGCGTACCACACGATCCCATTTCATAATATATATAATGGTTTTTCGGCAAGGGAGAATACGACTAAGCAGTTAAATTTCCCGGCAAGGGAGCAACAACCATAATTTACACGTCCCGGCAAGGGAATAATCACATCTCTTTCTTTTACGTTCATTTCTTACTCTATAATCAAGTCAAAGATCGAGCCAACGCTCCAAGGAGTTTACAAATCATATTTCCTTCTCATTCTCTTCATATCATATAGAAAATATCAATTAACAAGGAAAAGTCACTGTCGAATCCCAAATAAGCACAAATAAGGACCCACGGTCATGCTAGACACCGGTGAATAGATACTCGTCACCATGCCTATACACCGTACTCAAAATTTAGCAATTAACAAATAATACTCTAATTTTATTCCCTCGAGCCAAAGTTAGATCAAACACTTACCTCAAATGCTCCAAAGTTGACTCAAACCTCTAGTATAGCTTTACCCCTCAAACTCGGCTCCAACTCAGTCAAATCTATGAAATAATGACCTTACAATATTAATAATAGCTAAACAAACTAAACCCAATGCCTAAATATGAATTTCTAAGCTTTCTTCCCAAAAATTCCAAAATCGACCCCGGGCCCGCTTAGTCAAAACCCGAGGTTCGAACCAATTCCATGTAACCCATTCCCCCACGAGCGCGGATATATAACTTGTTTTCAAATTTGACCCCAAAATGAGGTCTAAATCAAAGAAAATTGAAATGCCTTAATTCTACCCTTTTCCCCCAATTTACACCCCAAATTACATGATTTATGTCTAGGAATTTGATAGTTGATTATAGAAAATGAAGAAAACGAGTTAGACAATACTTACCCAAGAAGCTTTGGTGGAGAATAGCTCTAAAAATTGCCTATGGGCTGTGGAGAAGATGAGTTCGTGTGTTTTGGGTGAAAAATCCCGTCAATGTTCTGTTTTGGGGTATTTAAAATCACTGGGCAAAAATGCCTTATGCGATCGCGGAAGAAGGCTTGTAATCGCATAGGGTCAAGAAATTTTGCTACCGTGATCGCACGAAGACTAATGCGAACGCATAGAAGAAATAGACCCCACTCCTGATTCTTGGTTTTTTTATACTATGCGAATGCGAGAAGGTAATGAGATCGCATTGAACAAGGTAGCAACTCTACGCGATCGCAGGAGGCTATATGCGATTGCATTGAACAAAAATGGGTACCTGGAATTTTAACCTTATGCGATCGCGGGGATACCTATGCGATCGCATATCACTGGGTAGTAGCATACCAGAACTGAAAACTTCTGCAACTATTTTAAGTTCTAAAACACCCCGACACACCTCCGGAACACTCCCGAGCCCTCGGGGCTCCTAACCAAATAAACACACTTACTCAACAACCTCATACGAACTTAACCGAGCGATCAAATCGCCATAACAACATCAAAATCAATGAATCAAACCTCAAAATTATCATTTTTCATTCTAACTTCATAAACTTCAAATTTTAGATATTTAGGTCAAAAACACGTTAAATGACGTCCGATTTAGACCAAATTTTATAGAAAGCGCTTAAACCATATATAAGACTTGTACCGGGCGTCGGAACCAAAATACAAGTCCGATACCACACTCTTTTAATAACTTTTCCTCTCAATTTTTCTTAATAATTTCAGAAAAACAATTTCACAGAAAAATTCTTTTCTCGGGCTCTAGACCTCGGAATTTGACTCCGGGTACATGCCCGAGTCTCATATTTTTCTACGGACCTTGCGGGACCGTCCAATCACGAGTCCGGGTCCGTTTACCTAAAATGTTGACCCACGTCATCTTTAATTATTTTAAAGCCACATTTTGAAATTTTTTACAGAATTTAACATATAATCTTTCCGGCTATGCGCCCGAACTACGCACACAAATCGAGGCAAGTAAAAATAAGGTTTTCAAGGCCTCGGAAGCACGGAATGAAAGAGAAAATAGGTGATGACCTTTTGGGTCGTCACATTCTCCACCTCTAAAACAACCATTCGTCCTCGAATGGACAAAAGAAAGAAGTACCTGAGTCGGGAAATAGATGAGGATAGTGGCTCTGCATATTAGACTCGAACTCCTAGGTCGATGCCTCAGGAGGCTGTCCTCTCCACTGGACACGCACAGAAGATAAACTCTTCGACCTCAACTGTCGAACCTACCGGTCTAGAATAGCTACCGGCTCCTCCTCGTAAGACATATCCGTGTCCAACTGGACAGTGCTGAAATCTAACACGTGGGCTAGATCGCCATGATACCTCCGAAGCATGGACACATGAAACACTGGATGCACGGCTGACAAGCTAAGCGGCAAGGCAAGTCTGTAAGCCACCTCTCCCACACGATCGAGAATCTCAAATGGGCCAATGGACCTAGGGCTAAGCTTGCCCTTCTTCCCAAATCTCATCACACCCTTCATAGGCGACACTCGGAGCAAGACTCACTCACCAACCATGAAAGCTACATTCGAACCTTACGATCTGCATAACTCTTTTGCCGCGACTAAGCCGAACGAAGCTTGTCCTGAATGATCTTGACCTTATCCAAGGCCTCCTGAACTAAATCTGTACCCAATAACCGAGCCTCTCCCAGCTCAAACCATTCCGACTGGAGACCGACATCGCCTACCATACAACGCCTCGTATAGAGCCATCTGAATGCTGGACTAGTAGCTGTTGTTGTAGGCAAACTCTACTAAAGGCAAGTACTGGTCCCACGAGCCTCCAAAATCAATGACACAAGCTTGGAGCATATCCTCCAATATCTGAATAGTCTTCTTGGACTGGCCGTCCGTCTGAGGATGAAACGCTATGCTCAACTGAACTTGGGTGCCCAACTCCTGCTGAACTGCTCTCCAGAAGCGCGAGGTAAACTGCGTACCCCGATCCGAAATGATAGACATCGGCACCCCATGAAGGCGAACAATCTGTCGGATGTAGATCTCAACTAACCTCTCTGATGAATAAGTGGCTGCAACAGGAATAAAATGCGATGACTTGGTCAGCCTATCAACAATGAACCAAATAGCATCAAACTTCTTCCGAGTCATCGAAAGTCCCATAACGAAATCCATGGTAATCCTCTCCCACTTCCACTCGGGAAGCTCAATCCTCTGAAACAAACCACCAGGCCTCTGATGCTCATACTTAACTTGCTGACAGTTCAAACATCGCGCCACAAATGCAACAATATCTATCTTCATCCTACACCACCAGTAATGTTGCCGTAAGTCCGCATCTTCGCGGCGCCCAGGTGAATAGAATACCAAGAACTATGGGCCTCCGCTAAGATCAACTATCGAATCCCATCGACATTGGGCACAAAAACCCATCCCTGCATCCTCAAAACACCATCATCATCTAAGGTCACCTTTGTGGCACCTCCATGCTGCACCGTGTCTCTCAGGACACATAAATGGGGATCATCAAACTGCCGATCACGGACGCACTCCAATAATGAAGAACGAGCGACCGTGCAAGCTAACACTCTGCTAGGCTCGAAAATGTCCAACCTCACAAATTGATTGTCCAAGGCCTGAATATCCAAAGCAAGTGGTCTCTGGCTGACCGGAACATAAGCAAGACTACCCATACTGGCGGACTTCCTACTCAATGCATCAGCCACCACATTGGCTCTCCCCGGGTGGTGCAAAATAGTAACATCATAATCCTTCAATAGCTCCAACCACCTCCTCTGCCTCAAGTTCAACTCCTTCTGCTTGAACAAGTACTACAAACTCTTGTGATCAGTGTACACCTCACACGTCACACCATATAGCTAATGCCTCCAAATCTTCAAAGCATGAACAATGGCTGCCAACTCTAGATTATGAACCGGATAATTCTTCTCGTGGATCTTCAACTGTCTCGAAGCATAAGCAATAACTCTGCCTTCGTGCATAAATACCGCACCAAGCCCAATATGGGAAGCATCACAATAAACTATATAAGGCCCTGAGCCTGTGGGAAAAACCAATATTAGTGCCGTAGTCAGAGTTTTCTTGAGCTTACGAAAGCTCGCCTCACACTCGTCTGACCATCTGAACCGGGCACCTTTCTGGGTCAATCTGGTCATCGGGGCTGCTATGAATGAAAATCCCTCCACGAACCGACGGTAATAACCTTCTAACCCCAAGAAACTCCGAATCTCAGTAGCTGATGTTGGTCGAGGCCAGTTCTTGACTGCCTCAATCTTCTTCGGGTCCACCTGAATACCATCTGCTAATACGACATGACCCAGAAATGCAACCGAACTCAACCAGAACTCGCACTTCGAGAACTTAGCATATAACTGACTATCCTTCAGAGTCTGAAGAACCACTCTGAGGTGCTGCTCGTGCTCCTCTTGGCTGCGGGAGTACACCAGAATATCATCAATAAAGACTATCACGAACAAGTCCAAGTAAGGTATGAACACTCGGTTCATCAACTCTATAAATGATGCTGGGGCATTGGTCAACCAAAAACTCATAATGCCCATACCGAGTGCGGAACGCTGTCTTAGGGACGTAAGGCACCCTAATCCTCAGCTGATGGTAGCCAGATCTCAAGTCTATCTTTGAAAACACCTTTGCACCCTGAAGCTCGTCAAACAAATCATCAATCCTCGGCAGTGGATACTTGTTCTTTATCGTCACTTTGTTCAATTGCCGGTAATTAATGCACATCCTCATCGATCCATCCTTTTTCTTCACAAATAACACCGGCACACCCCAAGGAGAAACACTAGGTCTGATAAAACCCTTCTCTAGCAAGTCTTGCAACTGGTCCTTTAACTCCTTCAACTCTGGCGGGGCCATGCGATACGGCGGAATAGAAATGGGCTGCGTGCCAGGAACCAGATCAATACAGAAATCAATATCCCTGTCGGGCGGCATACCCAGCAGGTCTGAAGGGAAAACCTCGGGGAACTCCCGAACAATAGGAACAGAATCAATAGACAGGACCTCTGTGCTGGAATCGTGAACATACGCCAGATAAGCTAAACACCCCTTCTCGATCATGCGTCGGGCCTTCACATATGAAATAACACTGCAGGTGGCATGACCTAGGGTCCCTCTCCACTCCAATCGGGGCAAATCTGGCAAAGCCAAGGTCACGGTCTTTGCGTGACAATCCAAGATAGGATTATACGGGGACAACCAATCCATCCCTAATATAACATCGAAATCCATCATGTCTAAGAGCAATAAATCAACACGGGTGTCAAGACCCTCAAACACTACAACACAGGAATGATAAACTCGGCCGATCACTATAGAATCACCCACCAGCGTAGATACATAAACAGGAATACCAAATAATCACTAGGCACAGCTAGGTAGGGTGCAAAATAGGGCGACACATATGAATATGTAGACCCAGGGTCAAATAGCACTGAAGCATCCCTATCACAAACTAGAATAGTACCTGTAATGACTGCATCTGAAGACTAAGCCTCTGGCCTGACTAGAAGAGCATAACATCGAGGCTGAGCCCCCCTCCCTGAACCATCTCTCTGGGACGATCGACTGCTGGCTGGCCTCTGCCTCTGGCGGTCCGAGCTCCACCTCTATGATCCCTACCTCCACCTCTATGGCCTCTACCCCCGTTTCTAGCTGGCTGGGCGGCCTGTGGATCACCTAATGCCTGAATCATAGGATGAGGACCCTGCTGCTCAGAGTTATCAGAAGCTCGAGGGCAATACCTGGCAATATGTCTCGTGTTGCCACAAGTGTAACAAGCCCTCGGTTGCTGAGAATAACGGAGTGGTGGTGCGCTGATAGGTGTTGATGGTGAACTGAAAAGTTGCTGGTCAGAAGGCTGCGGCTGAGAGCCACGACCACCTGAAGTACCATGTGAGACCTGAAGGGCTAACTGAAAGGGCCTCGGAGGGTGGCCTCTACCATAAGAATCCTTACCTCCAGATGAGGTACCACTGAATCTACCTGCATGACGGGGCCTCTTATCTGACCCATGACCACCTCCCGTGCAAGAGCCATCTCAACTCTACAGGCCGCATTGGCCGCCTCCTGAAAATAAATCTCACTACCAGCTCCCATAGCCATCTGGAGACGGATCGGCTGAATCAACCCATCAATGAACCTCCGCACCCTTTCTCTTTCGGTGGGGAGTATAACAATAGCATGGCGTGCCAGATCAATGAATTGAGTCTCATACTGTGTGACTGTCATAGAGCCCTGCTGGAGGCGTTCGAACTGCCTACGAAGAGCATCCCGCTGAGTAACTGGGAGAAAATTCTCCAAAAATAACTCCGCAAACTGGTCCCAAGTCAATGATGGTGATCCTGCTGGCCTGGATAAACAATAGTCCCTCCGCCAAGTCTTGGCGGATCTGCTAGTCGAAAGGTGGCGAAGTCGACCTCATTGGTCTCCACAATACCCATAGTCCGAAGGATCTCATGGCAGCTAAATAAGAAGTCTTGTGGATCCTCTGAAGAAGTACCGCTGAAGGGGGTGGTGAAGAGCTTGGAGAACCTATCAAGCCTCCATAAAGCATCTGAGGACATAGTCGCTCCATCACCGGCCTGGGTCACTATACCTGGCTGAGCTGCCACTGCTGGCTGAACCACTAGAACATGAGCCTAAGGAGTTACCTGCTTCGAAGTATGTGTAGCAGGAGTCTAAACTCCTCCTCCAGCCTGAGAAGTGGCTGGTGCTACTGGAAGCAAACTCGCTCTAGTGACGTTATCCTCAAAGTCTGCCAGTCTTACCAAAGCGTCCTGAAGATCTAAGGTAACCATGAACCCTCCTAGGACCTGAGCTGGGCCCACCGGAGCTGCTGGGACTGGAACCTCCTCATCATAGTCAATATGAGGCTCCACCTCTGGGGCTGCTGCCCGGGGCTGAGCTTTGCCCCTGCCTCGGCCTCTAGCACGACCTCGGCCTCTCAGCCTCGTAGGAACTGCTTCTGGGGGCTCGGGCTGCTGCGCGGTATAAGAGGAAGCACGTGTTCTCGCCATCTGCAAAAGAACAGAGTAGAAAGACAATCAGTATTTGGGAAACAGAATCTCACGACAAGAAAGAACAAAAGTGAGATTTTCCTAACTCCGTAGCCTCTCGGGGATAAATACAGAAGTCTCCGTACCGATCCCTCAGACTCTACCAAGTTTGTTCGTGAGTAGCGAGACCTATGTAATCTAGAGCTCTGATACCAACTTGTCACAACCCGAATTTTCCACCATCGGGAGTCGTGATGGCACCTACTATCGGAGCTAGGCAAGCCAAGTATAAAAAAAACATTCTCTGATAACATCACAACAATATAAATGAAACGGTTCATTTAAATAAAAGCGGAAGTCTTTAAAACATAGATAACTGAGAACCAAAATGCGGAAGTTTAAATACAACTCTACCCAAATCCGGTGTCACTAACTCACGAACTACTAAAGAGTGATAAAAACAAGTCTGAATAGAAGTACATCAATGATTGTCTCGATACAAGGAAAACAAACTAATAACATAGAAGGGACTCCGGCCTGCGGACGTCAGCTAGGCTACCTGGAAAGTCCCTGGATTGAAGTCAGCTCCCGATCAATCCTACTGCTGAGGTCCAAAAACTGCTCCTGGATCTGTGCAAAAAGATGCACAGAGTGTAGCATCAGCACAACTGACCCCATGTGCTGGTAAGTGCCTGGCCTAACCCCGGCAAAGTAGTGACGAGGTTAGACAGGACCTACCAAAAGCAACCTGTACAGATATATATACAAGTGCAACAAAATAACATCAGAAAAATACCAATTAAAACGGGGAGGGGACATGCATAGGGGAAATACAGACAAAAACAACTTATTAGAAGTAAACACGAAACTACATCAGCTCTCATAGTCTATATAAGTGGTCGGCGTGCCACACGATCCCATTTCATAATATATAAGTGGTCGGTGTGCCACACGATCCCATTTCATAACACATAAGTGGTCAGATTTCATAACACATACGTGGTCGGCGTGCCATACGATCCCATTTCATAACACATAAGTGGTCGGCGTGCTACACGATCCCATTTCATAACACATAAGTGGTCGGCGTACCACACGATCCCATTTCATAACACATAAGTGGTCAGTGTACCACACGATCCCATTTTATAATATATAATGGTTTCCCGGCAAGGGAGAATACGACTAAGCAATTAAATTTCCCGGTAAAGGAATAATCACATCTCTTTCTTTTACGTTCATTTCTTACTCTATAATCAAGTCAAAGATCAAGCCAACTCTCCAAGGAGTTTACAAATCATATTTCCTTCTCATTCTCTTCATATCATATAGAAACCATCAATTAACAAGGAAAAGTCACTACCGAATCCCAAATAAGCACAATAAGGATCCACGGTCATGCTAGACACCGGTGTATAGATACTTGTCACCATGCCTATACACCGTACTCAACATTTAGCAATTAACAAATAATACTCTAATCCTATTCCCTCAAGCCAAAGTTAGATCAAATACTTACTTCAAATTCTCCAAAGTCGACTCAAGCCTCTAGTATAGCTTTACCCCTCAAACTCGGCTCCAAATCAGTCAAATCTATGAAATAATGACTTTACAATATTAATAATAGCTAAACAAACTAAACCCAATGCCTAAATATGAATTTCTAAGATTTCTTCCCAAAAATTCCAAAATCGACCCCGGGCCCGCTTGGTCAAAACCCGAGGTTCGAACCAATTCCATGTCACCCATTCCCCCACGAGCCCGGATATACAACTTGTTTTCAAATTCGACCCCAAAACGAGGTCTAAATCAAAGAAAATTAAAAAGCCCTAATTCTACCATTTTCCCCCAATTTACACCCTAAATTACATGATTTAGGTCTAGGAATTTGATAGATGATGATAGAAAATGAAGAAAACGAGTTATATAATACTTACCCAAGAAGCTTTGATGGAGAATAGCTCTAAAACTCACCCATGGGCTGTGGAGAAGATGAGTTCGTGTATTTTGGGTGAAAAATCCCGTCAATGTTCTGTTTTGGGGTATTTAAAATCACTGGGCAAAAATGCCCTTTGCGACCGCGGAAGAAGGCTTGCGATCGCATAGGGTCTGGAAATTTGACTACCGCGATCGCATGAAGACTAATGCGAACGCATAGAAGAAATAGACCCCACTCCTAATTCTTGGTTTTTTTATTACTATGCGAACGCGAGAAGGTAATGCAATCGCATTGAACAAGGTAGCAGCTCTACGCGATCGCATGAGGCTATATGCGATCGCATTGAACAAAAAGGGGTACCTGGAATTTTAACCTTATGTGATCGCGGGGATACCTATGCGATCGCATAGCACTGGGTAGCAGCATACCAGAAGTGAAAACTTCTGCAACTATTTTAAGTTATAAAACACCCCGACACACCTCCAATACACTCCCGAGCCCTCGGGGCTCCTAACCAAACACACACACACTAACTCAACAACCTCATACGAACTTTACCGAGCGATCAAATCACCATAACAACATCAAAATCAATGAATCAAACCTCAAAATCATCATTTTTCATTCTAACTTCATGAACTTCAAATTTTAGATATTTAGTTCCGAAACACGTCAAATGACGTCCGCTTTCGACCAAATTTCACAGAAAGCGCTTAAACTATATATAAGACTTGTACCGGGCGTCGGAACCAAAATACGAGCCCAATACCAGTCTTTTAATAACTTTTCATTTCCATTTTCCTTAATAATTTCAGAAAAACAATTTCACAGAAAAATTTTTTTCTCGGGCTCTACACCTCGAAATTCGACTCCGGGCACATGCCCCAGTCCCATATTTTTCTACGGACCCTACGGGACCGTCCAATCACGGGTCCGGGTCCGTTTACCTAAAATGTTGACCCAAGTCAACTTTAATTATTTTAAAGCCACATTTTGAAATTTTTCACAGAATTTAACATATAATCTTTACAGTTATGCGCCCGGACTGTGCACGTAAATCGAGACAAGTAAAAATGAGGTTTTCAAGGCATCGGAAGCACGAAATGAAAGAGAAAACAGGTGATGACCCTTTGGGTCGTCACAATATGGTTCACATTTTATGATTTGAGTAGATAGATTTGAAAAAATTGAGGTTTTCAATCGAGACAACATTGAGAATTTTACAAAGAAGGAAGGGAGCAAACGAGTGGTACTGCAGAAAAGAAATTGAGCAAAGAGACATTTGATATGTTTGAGGTCTTTTGATTCAGAAATTTCTTTTTTATTTTCTCTTTTTAATTTTAATTACTCTATTAGTGGCGACTAAGTCGCTCTTAAATGTTCTTCTGCGGCGACTATTAATTGGTCGCTGCTAGATCTTTGGAGCCAAAATTTTGGTCTTACCGGAAAAGAAAAATTCAGCAATTAGTAGCGCATATTAGAGGCGCCTTAAATAAGTCGTCGTTAAAAGTTCATTTTCAGCAGCAACTTCTGAAGTCGCTCCTAAAAGTATAATATTTGTTGCAATACATCAAGTCGCCACTAAATGTTGCTGCAAAAAGTCCTATTTCTTGTAGTGGGTGAGTTTTAAATAGGCTACAGAGTGTTTTGGACTTAGAAAAAATTGTTGCAGGTTTCAATTCCGGTGTTGGCCTTTGATCTTGCAATTGCGACACATGGTTCGCAATTGCAAGGTCTGTCAGTATGGAAATTGCAAGCAACTCATCGCACTTGCGAAGAGTAGCTGGGCCAACAGTGTTCGCATTTGCGAAGAAATCTTCGCAATTTGCAAAGTACAAGCTGGGAGGAGACTGATCGCATTTGCGATCTTTTCGCCGCAATTGCGGAGGTTGGTATCCGCAATTGCGAACGTTCCTTCGTAGTTGAGAAGGAAGCAATGGTGTGATGGTTTTCGCATTTGCGAGCTTCGCAATTGCGATATCTGTGACCTATTAAGTGGGATTTTGACGGGATTTCAACTCATTCTTTCAATTTTTCAAACCCTAAGCTCCCATAAGCGATTTTTCGAAGAACATTTCTTTCCTAAATAGTAGGTAAACAACTTTTAGCTCATTTCTTTCAATTCAATTCATCTTTTTACATGATTTCACTTCAAAATCTAGGGTTTTTCATGGAAAATTGGGTGTTTTTGGGCAGAAGTTAGGATTTAAAATTTTTGGGGATTTGTACCTCAAATTGAGGTCCGATTTCAAAACTAATTGCATATTTGAGTTCGTGGGTGAATGGGCAATCAGGTTTTAGTTCGAACTTCGGGTTTTGACCAAGTGGGTCTGGGGTCGCGTTTTGACTTTTTAGGAAAAACATTAAGAAATTCATATTCATGCTTTAGAATTGGTTTATTTAGCATTCATTAATGCTATTGAATTAATTATGGCTAGATTCGAGTGAATTGGTTGTAGAATTGAGAGGTAAAGCGGTGGTTGAGTGTTGAATTACCCGTTGGCTTGAGGTAATTGTTTGGTTTAACCTATTGACTTGAGGGAATAGGAGTCCCCGACTTATGTGCTATATGAAATCTCATGTGTGTGACATATAGGTGTGGTGAGGAGTACCTATGCACCACCAAATTTCCATTTTTAGTTCGTTCCCTTTCTCGTTCCCTATTATGCCATTTCTTGTCTTAATTGCTACCTACTCAAACCGTTTTCATGCCTTAATTGCTATTTGTCCATAAATGTTTCCGTGCCTAATTGCTCCATATTAACTGTTTCTTTCTTATTTTAAGTATCTAATTATTTCATGGTTCTGCTTTATTACACTATTGGATTATATTGAGTTATCGGTGCCTTATGGTGCACCTTGATTGGTCTTGCTGATTAGCCTTCATGGGTAAAGTTTCGTAATCATACTGATATCCCATTATACGAGTTGAAGTATAGAAATATGGAAATTGAGTTAACTTGTGAAATACTTTGTGTTTACTCTTTGTGATTGATGTTGATATATACATATGTTGGGATCAGGTTGCACGCCGCAACATGAGGAATAAGGGAGGAAAGTGATTATCTGGTGGAATCGGGTTGCACGCCGCAATAAGGAGTAGTAAGGGAGGACATGTGGAATAGGGTTGCGCACCACAACAAGGGGAAATAAGGGAGGATGTTGATACTGTTATTGTTAAATATTGATACTGTTACTGTTGGATAAGGATACGGTTATTGTTGAATTATTTATACTGTTGTTTATATGATGGGATCGAGATGCACGCCGCATCAGTTATGTTTCTTGGCAATTTGTTTCTGTTGAAAGTCTATTACTGAGATATTGAGAAGATTCCCTAAGGATTGATTATAGCTGAAAAATAGTAGAACAGTTGGGTTCCGGATTTATTTAATGCCAGATATTACTTTCTTACATTCTGTATTTCCTTTTTGTTTAGGATAAAAATTGTTGCAGGTTATACGTCTATATTGTTATGCCCCGCCGTAGCCTCGTCACTACTTCGTCAAGGTTAGGCTCCGCACTTACTAGTACATAGGGTCAGTTGTACTTATACTACACTCTGCACTTTTTGTGCAGATTACGGAGCTTGTGGCAGACCGCAGTTTAAGGTTGTTGCTTTCAGTCCAATGGAGACCCGATGTAGTCCTGCAGGCGTCCACAGGCCTTGGTGTCCCCTTCTATCATGTTTCTTTTCTATTTTTATCTATTTCTAAGACAAATTTGTATTTTCTTGTTCAAACCACTATTTGTAGTATTTATAGACAGTCCGTGAAATTGTGACACTAGTTATGGGTGGAGTTATCTTATGGATTTCTTATTAGTATTAAGTTAAACTGTTATATTCCGTTCTTCTGCTTTTTGTTCCATTGTTTTTCTTATATTAACTTGTAAATGGTTAAAAGATAGAGTATAAAGGTAAGATAATGAGTAACGTTGGCTTGCCTAGTGGATTCAATGTTTAGGCGCCATCACGATTCTGATGGTGAGAAGTTCAGGTCGTGACAGAATATTACCTTTTAACAAGTGAAAAAGTAATAAAAGACGGGAAAATATGGTAAAAATGAGAATTAGAACAAAAAAAATTTAAAAGATGAAAAAATATGCAATAACAACAATATCCCTCGTCGAATCATGCCTATCAATGCTTTTTTAGAGATTTTAAAAATTATTCAAAAGGAATCAAGATTTTGTAGATCACTTAAACTTCTACTGTCAAACCTCTCTTTTACAGTAAACCTATATAACAATCATTCATTCTAAAAGTTAAAAAAAAAATTTAACCGATTTTTTTATATTATGATATATCTATAAAATAATATAAAAAATTAGTTTCGAGATAAACTTTGACTTTTATAGTGAATAATTATTATATAAGAATGTTGTTATAAAAATATTTGACTATACTAAAATTTATTTTTAAATGAAAACACAAAAAAAATAGTGCTCTATCTTTTCATGGTCCGTCGTCCTTAAAATAGGTCGAAAGTTCGAGTCACGTGAATAATTAATACTCTTGGGATAAAAACTAATTGTTTATGAATGCTGATGAACTGTTTTATGAAACCTTCTAAACTAAAATAGAGTCACTATACTTGGGAGCCAATATTGCTAAAGCAGCGACTTTAGAACCAGAAATATACTTTTTTGGACAAAAGGGATTAAAGAAGGAATTTTAACCTCATGTAACAAAGGTTAATATTTTATTTATTTTAAATAAATATCATTTAAAAAAATTATATTCTATAGATACCTTTTAAGGTTTATATCAAAATATTTAATTTTGGTTACCTCCTAGACCTATGCCACTAAATACGCTAATTAGTTACATTATTTTCTTCCTCTCTCTACTTTGATACATCCCATTCTATTGGAAGAGGAAGAAGACGACGTGCTATCAATATCTCTCCTCCGCTTTATACACATGGAATGTCCTAGAATACCAAATTCTTCAACTTCCCTCTCTTCATCCCCACTCTCTCCCCCCTTCTTTTCGTTCTCCTCTGTTTGCTTGTCCATCAATTGAAGTGGAACCGGCGGATCAAAATGCGATTGTCTCAGAATTGAAACAATAAAAGTCCTAACCGTCATCTATTTTGCTTACCACACAAATTACGGTAGCAAGTAATCAAGTGATGTCCTTATCAAAGTCAAACAGAGTGTACAGAATCTTCAAATACAGCGATACATTTAAATTGCTTATGGAATCATGGTCGGAATCCGATGGATTGTCGGAAAATTGTCGACTAAAATAGGTCGTCTGAAGTTTGGGGTTGAGCAATTGAAGATTCTGTTACTTTTTTTTTAAGAGCGTTTCAATGTATCTCGTTGTATTTCTATGTATTTCATTGTATTCACTATCTTTTTTTTTCATTGTAATTCAATGTATCTCGTTGTATTCCATGTATTTCATTGTACCAGTGTCCTTTTTTCTCATTGTATTTCAATGTATCCCTCTGTATTCTATCTATTTCATTGTATTTTGGGGTTGAGAATCTTTTTTATAACTGAAAAATACAAAATTTGTGTGTTATAATAGAGTTTGTTAAGTTATATTAGGAGTCTATTATGTTAATTGATTCCCTTTCCGTTTTAAAAACAGTGTAATCCCCTACTTCACGCCATGAATACAGTTGAATACAATAATCTGTCCATCTGTAATCTCATGTTTCACTCCATGAATACAGTCGAATACACTCGAATACAACAACTCATTAGCTGGACTTCCCAGATTCACGCCTATTTTTGCTACTGTATTCATGAATACAATAGCTTAAATACATCAAATACATCTTATAACCACAGAAAATGTATCTGTATTCCGTAATATAAAAAATTGTATCTATAAATGGCTAATTACTACTAAAAAATAGTGCTTTATGAAAATTTCTCATAAAAGAAAGATTTAAACATGACAAAAATATCCAAATGGTACTAGGTTGTCTAACATGATTAGACTATCTAAGGCCCAATTATCGCAACATCAGACCAATTATTCCTGAAGTGTTCTGGCGTAATTTGTCGTTGGAGTTATTTTATTTTTCAGAAAACCCCTATAGTGTTTAACAATACTAAGGGTGTATTTGGTATAAGGAAAATATTTTCTTGAAAAATAAGTAGTAATTTTATTCATTTTTTGGTGTTTGGTAATCAAATTAAAGAAAACAATTTCTCAAGAGTATTCATAATAATTTAAATATAATAAACATGAAGCCATAAACTTTCGAATCAACAACCTTTCAAACTAACAAATTTCATAAATTTCCGAACCTGTAAACTGAAAGATGAAAAGACTAAAGCAGAAAATATATATAAAAAATATTTTTCCACAAGGGGGAGGGGGTAGGGGCAAGGTGGGGGTGGATCGTGCAGAAAAACGAAAAAATAGAAATTTAAAAATTACAAACAAAAAAGTTAAAAAATATTTGTGCGAGGTGGGGGTGGGGGCAGTGGGAGGTGGGGTTTAATTTGGTGGGATGGGTGGTGCGAAAAAATAAAAAAAATATTAAAATTACAAAAAAAAAAATTAAACAAAATAATTTTTTTTTTGCGGGGAAGGGGGATAGCAATGTGGCTGGTGACAGCAAAAAAATTAAAATTTGAAAAGAAAAGCCTTTTTGGAGAGATGGGGTGGGGTGGGTAGGCGGTGGGTGAGGTTGGTGTAGGGGTGTGGGGTGGGTTGGTGAGGGTGGAGAAAGTTGAGAAGGAGTTTTGGAAAATATTTTCCCTTCTTTTGATAAGGAAAACATTTTCTTTCAATTGGAGGAAAATGAGTTCATAAGGAAAATATTTTTCAAAATAATTAAGCCAACCAAACATGAAAAAGTTAAAAAATATTTTTCGAAAAATATTTTTCTTCTTACCAAACACACCCCAAATAATGAAAAAAGCAAATGGGATATACAAAATAAAGTGAATGTGTTATGAAACAATAAAAGAAGAAGAATAGTATTGCAAAGAAAAGTAGGGAGAGGGAATTCTTATTGATTTGGGATGAATTACAATGGAACAGAAACCTTTATTTACAGGAGAGGGTGACCTAGCCACCAAGTAATGAACCCTAGAATCTATCTAAATATAGACATTCACCGTAAAAACAATTCTATTTATAATACTCCCCCTTGAATGTCTATTCAACAGATAATGTGTCTCGTTAAAACCTTAACTAAAATAAAACCCAATGGGAAAAAAAATTCTAGAGAAGGAAAAGAGTAGACATATCCAATAATACGCCTTTTGGTTGCCTCATTAAAAACCTTGCAAGGAAAACCCAGTGGGACAAAACCTTGTAAGGAAAAAAGAGTACAACACGCATTAACTCCCCCTGATGAGTGCATCAATTTACATCTTTGAGCATTTGCATTTCAATCTTGTGACCATCTTCAAAAGATCTTTGGTAGAGATTTGATGAACAAATCAGCCATATTAACTTGAATGAATATATTGCACCTTGAAATCATCATTCTTGATAGAGATGTAATGTCTTCATATAATGTCGTGGAATGACTTTTCAATATCTCCATAGAAGTATTCTCGCTCTCACATTATCATTCCTATAGTTATAGCAAGATACATATGTGCACAAATTACACTTATCATATGGTACTTCGGGACCAAGAATTGTATATGCTTCAAGCAATTGAAATCCTTCAAGGATTGTCATATAATTTAAGTCATACAAGTCATATAATAGATTTTAATTAGATGCATATCAAGTTTTCATGTCATGCTAGACAAATAAGATATCGAAAACTGATTGCACGTACCATTGACTTTATACTTTCAAGTGTTTGAACTACATGTTCAAAACTACTTGTCTTTCATATGAAACCAAATTCTACTTATATTATTTTTCCAAACTTAAGATCCTCATATATATTTTGTGTTATAATCAATGTCGTCGACAAATATTTTATATAGGTTCTAAACTCCTTATTTTTCATAAAGACATAACATAGAGATCTCTTCATTCATATATTCAGGTACCTGAATCTCTCATGGGATTTTATGAAGTGTTATATCATGTGATCTTCTAGATCACTTGCATCCTTTAGTATGATCATTTTGATCATTTTCTCATGTTCTTTATCAAGAAGTTTATTTGAAACCGATTGTCTATACGCATTAAGCGTACCATAGACGTTGTCCTTCTAGGACTTAATAGGAGCATTTGCAATGAGAATATAGTTACTTTCTTTGGGTTAGCAAATACGTCCGGCATGCTTTGCAATATATTGCAGATGAATTATCTTTTATGAACTTCAAGTCCATATTATCTTTATTCAAGGATCAAGATGTACACATGATAATTCATTACACGTAATTTTTTCTCAACTATTTATCTTGTCTCCCCCTCATGTTATAAAAACTAACTTGCTTCCTCAATTTTGATAATCCATCGTTGTGCGTTATGGTATCAATCAAAATATACACGGCACATCAATAATAATAAGATGAAATTATTTGGTTCCTGACCCCGAACCACTTGTGAGGGGCGAAAATAATATACTTTCGTATATAACATACATCAAACTGATATACAAAATTTTTGTTCTCATAAGCAATTGTTTAGCTATTAAGTGGAGGCACTCAATAAATTATTTTTCTAAACCAGCTGTGATGTAAACCAACTTATCAAGATGAACTATCTTGAATAATTTTTTTTTGGAAATTATGCTCTAAATCAAATTATTGAGCAAGTCACCTCGCAAATACCATGTTGCGGGTTAATAATAATCGCACATGTAACTATCTCATAGATGCATCTTATGTGGTGTACATGGCAGGTGAATGAGCCCATATTCACCTTTGATCTTTCCAGCATTCATGGGATTCAATCCCAATTTTAGTTGATTTATTAATTAATGAGAACAAATAATATAAGAGAATTCGTAAAGAACTTTCTAGTTCTTTTAATATTTACCCATGTGAATACTCTATTATTTTTGCACATCATACGTAAATTGAAACCAATTATGACAACTGAGTAAATTATCAATATTGATAAACTTTAGGTTTACACCATGACGTGTGCAATTATCAATAAGCTCCAAGTTTATTATAATATGGTTTTTTATATCAATAAACATTCACTTTAGTATGACATTCTTTTATTTGTGTAGTACAAACTGGAGAATAAAGCGGGTAGCTTTTCACATACATATTATCCCGCTACAAGTTATAGTAATACAAGATATTAAATCTTTCCTTTATTTATAGTCTCAATATGATCAACCGCTTTCGCGTATACTATGGAAACTGAATAAATTTCTTTGAGACTTACTACAACACAATACCTTATTGATAATCAATTGTATTTCTCCAAAATAGTAATAATTGGCTCTTCTAGAGCTTCCAATTAATTTAGTATTATCTTATATTCATCAACATCCATATGTTGAATATCTCTTTTAAGGAGAAAGTTATACCATTATGGTTATGGTCAAAATTATATGCAAGATATGTTTCTTGCATTATTGTTGTCCTTTAATAATCACATTGCCAAAATATTTTGGCGTACAATAGGTACGTGACCAATGACCATTCATACCATAATAATGATATTATTTTCTTATATAATCTCAAACCTCCTTCTAGAGGTGAGTATGGTATATTCACTACCACTAACACGTTCATATTCTTTGAAGAATAAATATGTATTGATAAATCAGATGTTGTCACATTCACATCATGAATGGATCATAATCATCTATATGTGCTTTATAAAATCTCATGTCAAATCGATGACAAATATTACTTTCACAGAGTGAAGGATTATTTTGAGAATCCTTATTATTCT
>MU714329.1:72602-87354 GCA_026770625.1 Nicotiana glauca
CACACTTTGTTGCGGCGTGAAGCCCGATCCATAGATATATAATCCTCACAACTTGGCCCTCGGCCTCTCTCAGTCATTAATATCACCATGAGACTCTCAGTCTATCTTAGTCATCAATCTCACAATCAGACTCTCGGTCTATATCAGTAAAACTGGGAACTCAGCCCAAAACAGTTTTCCATGTTTTTAAGAATATAATGATAGAACAAGGTTTGAGAAATAAACAGATAAAAACATGACTGAGGATATACTTTCAAACAAATAGAGTGAGGAAAATTAGTCAAATTCCCCTAAGGGTCTCAGCCAGTCGGCACAAAGCCCCAAACATGGCATACAGCCCAAGGTATACTAACATCAAACAGTTAACTATCAATTACTCATTAAAATAGTCATTCGGGATGGACTAGGTCACAATTTCCAACGGTGCTCTACCCCACACACATCATTTAGCGTGCAAGTCACCTCAAAGTAACACAACGATGTGTAATCCGGGGTTTCAAACCCTCAGGACATCATTTACAATCATTACTTACCTCAATCCGAGTAAAATCCTACTCTGTAATGCCTTTGCCGCTCAAATCGGCCTCCAAACATCCCGAATCTAGTCACAATTAACATGATTCATTGAATACATATTATAGGATTAAATTCCATATGAAAATACTAATTTTCCAACAAAATCCGAAATTAACCCAAAAATCATCTATGGGACCCACATCTTGGAATATGATAAAACTCACAAAATACGATAACCTATTCAATTACGAGTCCAACCATATAAATTTTACTCAAATCCGACTCTAGATCGATGTTCAAATCTTGAAAATTCATCTTTATGAAATTTTAGAAAATTCCTCCATCTCTCTTCAAATATCCATCATCTAACGCCATAATTGAAGATTTATTCATGGAAAATAATCAGAAGGGAGTCAAGAATACTTACCCCATGTTTTTCCGTGATTTCTCGCTCAAAATTGCCCAAAATCCGAGTTTGAAACTCAAAAAAAATGACAATAAATGTTCTGCTCGTCCTTTAATTGCCCAGAATTTTTGAGGGCAATATTCACGCGTGCGGGTACTGTTCATGCATGAGGGTACTGTTCATACTACACTGTTCACTCATACTGTTCAAGCGGCACTGTTCACTCGTATTGTTCAAGCTGCTATAAAAATCCAGCAGCTGTCCAAAGCAATTTCAGCAGCTTTTCTTCCGTTTGAATCAATCCGTTAACCTTCCGAAATCCACCCGAGGCCCACGGGACCTCAAAAAAATACAATAACCCGTCCTAAAATATGATAAGAACTTAATCAAAACCTCAAATCGCATCAAAAAATGCTAAAATCATACCCCAATTCAATCCTAATGAAACTAAGAACGTCCAACTTCTATATTCGATGCAAAAACCTATCAAATCAAGTCCGATTAACTTCACATTTTGTACACAAGTCACAAATGACATAACGAAGATATGCAAATTTTCAGAACTAGATTCCGACCCCGATATAAAAAAGTCAACCCTCAGTCAAACTTTACAAAAATCTTCTATTTTTCAACTTTCGCCAAAATGCGCCGAATTATCCTACAGAATTCCAAATCCAAATCCAAACATGTGCCTAAGTCCAAAATCACCATACAAAACTATTGGAATTACCAAAATTCCATTCCGGGGTCTTTTTCACAAATGTCAAATCTCTGGTCAAACTTAAGAAATCTTTAGCCTTAAATTTCTAGATTCCGTTAAATGGCGATAATTTGATCTAGGGACCTCCTAATTTGATTTTGGGCATATGACCAAGTCCCAAATCACTATACGGAACTACCGGAATGTTCAAAACTTTTATCCTAGTTCGTTTGCTCAAAATGTTGATCGAAGTCAACTCAGTTGAGTTTTAAAGCTCTAGTTCACAGTCTAATCCATTTTTCACATAAAAACCTTCCGAAAAATTATACTGACTGCACATGCAAGTCGAGAAATTATTGATAGCGCTTTTTAAGATCTTAAAATACCGAGATGATTATTAAATTTAACGATGATATTTATGGGTCATCACAATAATTCTCCTAGTTACAGAGGATTTAACTTATGACTATTCCTAGTCACAACATAAACTCTAAAGTTTATAAATTTGGCTTGTTCCTAAGACAGCGCTTCTAAGAAAGAAAACTAGGAATTACAATGTAGAATAATTAACAAGATTACAACTCAACTATGGACGTACATAAGACTCGGTTAGAAACTGATCCTTAGTGGAGTTGTCTTCTTGTTCTTGACTCACTAGTGACTTCAAGGCTAGATGAACTTTGTTATGCTTGAGAGAATATCACTAAATGCACAAAAGAAGTGTGTCTTGCACCAGGTTGTTTTATCACAAAACATATCACAATAGATAGTAATGTTAACTCTTGGTGTACTTCTTCCCAGTGAGAAGAGACTGCTGCACAGTCTGCATATCCACTTTCGGGCAGTTGCGTTCTAGCTAGATAATGGGCTTTTTACTTCCTGTCAGGACACACCAACAGACCAGGTCCTAACTAGTTGTGTTCCTCTTCTGTAACAGTTGCCAGATGGTCACTTTCTTCTATCAGATTCGAACTGTGTACTTGACTTGTACTTTTTGTCAGAGAACCCTAAAGTAGGATGTCCCTGTTGTGTTCCTCTTTAACTTGATTGCGTACAGTTACTAACTTGCTTGTGTCGGAGCACCCTAAAGGGCCAGATCATCAGGTCCCTGTTGTGTTTCTCCCTTTGCTGATTTTTAGGCTTCGATTAGTTCACATGAAATGTATGTCCTGTGCGCCAGTTGCTCTATCTGGTTCTTCATGACAAGTTTGTTAGATCATTAAAACATAAAATACTGAAAATCCATCAATTTCCCCCTTTTTGATGATGACAAACTTAGGCATGGACAATATTTGTTTAAAGCAAAAATAACCAGATGAGATGCCTGTAGTTCCCCATCATTCTCGCACGTAAGTTCCCACTTAATCTAAGATTCCATCATTATTACACTTCTTCTTTTCCCCCTTTTGGCATCATTAAAAAGGACATGAATTAAAAATAGCACCAGCAGGTAAGCATAAAGAAGTCTAACATAGCTAGCTCATGCCACATATGTGCACACAACATCACAGAGAAGAGAAGCCAAAGGATCATAGGATTGTACAAGCAACGAAAAGGAAGTTGTTTCATTAATGTTTACATTGGACTGAGTAATTTAGGAGCAGTAATGTGTAAGTACAACATGCCATCACAACAAAAATATGCAAACAAAAGTAAAACAACAGCCACAGGAGGTTGGAGAAAAAATAGCTTGACACAAGGAGGATCCTAGGGGATACTAATGGAAGGAGTCTTGGAAGAAGAGACAGCCATGGTTTTGAGAACCAAGTCCAGTATAACATTTGCGGACAATTGTTCTTCAAGTAATTGAGCTCGAAGTCTCTCATTTTGCTTTGTCAGTCGTGTAATCTCCTCATGTATAGAATCAAGTCCTTTAATTGCTTGACTAAGTTGAGTTTCCAGTTTGACATTTTGAGCCCTCAGCCTTCTTATTTCCTCAGAGGCTATATTCTGAGCGTTGATTAGCTGAGAGATGGTCGAGATGCTTCCACCAACCTTTTCAATACATTCACATTCTTCTAGAGTAGTCTTAGAGAAGGTCTTCTTGCATGTGCCCACTCTGGGATTCCCCATGGGGACCTTATCTGAACACCTGAGTGAGGAGAAAGCCATAAGGTAACCCATGATTTCCACCTTTGAAATTTGCCACCTTCTGCATATGGTCTATTATGATTGCAGGCAAATTGATTGAAACAAACTCATTGAGCACTTTCATCAGGACCATGTCCGATCTTGTAGTAATAGAGCGCCTCTCAGAGCGATGTAAGAGCACTTTATTGATCAGTTCAAAGAGAAGCTGGTACTCAGGAAGCAAAACCTTCTGATGCACCTGTTCCCCCTGTTGAATACCTTATTCTTTCATGATGGCTCTCTGAAAGTTTACTCCACAGATACCCTTAACTGAGGACATACATTCACACAGAATTCTGAGAATTTTTCCCAACATCGAAGCGTCGTGTACAATGTCTACTCTATTTACAAGTGCACAAATGTGATCCCCATCAACAGTGAAAAGAGATGCGTAAAAAGTTTGTACTGCATCTTCGTACACCAAAGGCATTCTTTCTTCAAACAAGTGTTCCCATTGTTGAAATTCCACAATCTCCAGAATTTGTCTTATCCCTGTCATCTGCAAAATTGTTGGATCAAATGTACGACCCCACAATACTTTCTGAGTTCTTAATCTCTGTTGCCAAAGACCATTGTCACGGGTTATAGACCTTATAGTACCAGGTTCCTTAACAGTTTCCTCCTTTTATTTGCTAGACCGTTTGTTAGATTTTCCTTTCCAGCTTGCCATTCCTACAGTATTGCCCTCAGACAAAACTAGCTCAGTTAGACTATATTTTTGTTTCTTAACAGTTTTGTCGATGGCCTTTTTCATAGACTATTGGATTGTCATAGATTGTTGTACTGAGGAACCAGGTTCCTTGGAAGCATCTTGGTTTACTAACACTCTTTTGATGAAATCCTTTGGATTTATTTTCCTCCTTTTCCTTGTCTTGAGACTCGTATTATTTTTTTGAAATGAGGACTCAGAACTCTCTTGCTGTAGTGACCTGATAGTGAGTGATTTGGAGGAAGTCTCTAAGAGCTTGGAGTGAACGGGAGGTGCAGGAGTGGGTTTGCATGGAAGAGAATCAGGTCCATCAAAAGGCTTTTCTGAGAATATCTCATGAGCCAAGGACTCGAGGAGTGTTGTGGTTCTTACATCTCATAGGAATGGAATTTCTTCCCCCTGGTACTCAGACGAGAGATATGCTCCTTCATTCATTACACTCTCAATAGCTATAGCCATGATGTTATGAGTTGCTTCCTTTTCTGGTGACTCCTTGAGAGTCACTGAGTCCAACATAGAGGTGTTCAGATACTGGTCAGGATCATCCTCAGGGGCTTCTGATACTTGAGGAATAAAACTTCTTGTGTGTTTTCGATGAGATAGTAGGATTGACTAGACATAGGATTCTCAAAATAATGATAAACAGGGTTTATCAGAAATGGAAAAATTGTAGCAGTGGAGGAGGAACCAGGAGTTGGTAAGGTGATAGAAGGTGTGAAATAATGACGCTCTGGGGATGATTTTAAGGATAATGATGAAGTGGGAGCGATGCCAATGGTGGGAGAATGAGACAATTTTTCGATCGCCATTAGTGAATACTTGATAGACGAGTATAGAGAGAGATAAAGAGAAGATCCCAATTATATATAGTAGATGAAGGTTCATGACTTGCCTTGAGAAAAAAAAAGGTTTTATTAGAAGAAGGGCTAATGATGAGCGGAGAGCGAAACAGGTTCTGAATAATTCTGAAGAATGGCGGTAGGTTTGTGGGAAAGTTTTACCGTGTAGAGCGGATGAAAGGATTTGAAAGACAAGACCTGACACGCAGACCCTGAAGAGTCAGATGATGTGGCATTTGAATTTAATTTTGTTAAACACACTTTTTTTGTATGACGGCATGCAGAATAAGCACATTACTACTAACCTGATGCCAGAGAAGTCTTTTGAACAAAGTTTTAGCAGCTCCTCTCTCGCAGTTCATAGCTATACCTTTAGCTTCTATGATCGTTATGCGTGTTTACCTACAACGATATTGATGTGAGTTAGGCTTGGTCAGAAAACACTTTAGCTACCTTTACCTGATGGTATCTTACACAACCAGCTGATGGAAGATCAGGTTCTTCATTAGATTCTTGTGACCCCATATTCACCTTGATTTATCCGAAATATTCTCTTCTTGAGGCTTTGATGCAGATATCTAGAGTTTGATCTTCTATTCTGCGATGCTTTCCATGATCAATCCTTTCTTTATATTGACTCTCAGATGATCTCCCCCTTCAAGGTGTTTGCAATTTCTCTCTAGTTGTTTGATGAGGTCATTTCGTTTTGCTTCCTTGTCTCCCAGAAGATAAGGCATGAAACATGACAGGTGCACCAGGTTCTGTGTGAGACGTGATGGAGGAAGTTGAGTTGTCTTTTGTCAGTTTCCTTCATCTTTCTCACTTTATCATCCTCCCTATTTGAAGCCTCAGGTACTTCCCAGAGACATGATTTGTTCATCATATTGATCATCATAGTTTCTTTCTTGGCAAGGAAGGGTGTCTTGTTGAATACCCCATGAGCACCCCCTACAATTTAGTGTGCCCTTTGTTGGAGACTTTGTGGCCTTATTTTGTGAATTGTAACCTAGAATGGTTTCTTCACTAATACTTTTTGGATAAAGCTTCCCAAGCTGATCCTTCCTGTTGTCAGGAGCAAGGCATTTTCTACCAATTGGCAGTTCCTGGTGAGTTTTGATTTAGGAGGGACCTGGTTCGACACATGTTCTCAAGAGAGAGCAATGTTCATTCCTTTTCCCAGAATTTTGGTGATTCCATAGGTGATGAGCGTTTTCCATGCATCATTTTCCAGTTTCGTCTTTTCCTACTCGTGTGCCAAGGGAACTTCTCTGCCTTTTCATTCACTCAGAATGTACCTTTTACTTTCTTCTGAAGGATACATTCCCTTCCTGTAGGGCTTTCAGTGAGAAGTATTTCATGATGTTTCAAGCTACGTGCTTTAGGCATTCACTGTCCATAGTCCATCGCAGCCTGCTTCCTCTCACTGCTCCCTGCACATGCACATCAAGAGTTAGATTTAGGAACCTAAATTAGTTTGGGTCCCTTGTTACTAGAAAAGGACGAATGAGGAATTTCCTAGTCCACGCAGGTAGCATCTGCTTTTTGCAAATGGTACCTGGTCCTTTGCTAGTAGTCAGTCTATCAAATGCCCATTGTTTCCGCAGTGGGTACATAGCCAGTTATCAGCTACAGTGACATACTTGCTGTGTGGGTTGTAGGGAATTTTCTCCCTTTGGAACCCGATGCCCTGCTTGTTCCCACTATTATTGAGATATATGGCAGTAACAACATCTGAGGACCAGGTCCACTTCAAGGATTTCTCAAGATCAGCGCATATTGCTAACAGGTGATCCCTTTCCTCTTCAGTAGATGCAACTTTTTGTTCTAAGGTGTGCTTCTCATTGGTAAGGCGTTTTATTGTTTCTTTTAGATCAACAACTACTACAATCAGGTCATTTCTCTCGTTGTCCATACTAGTTATTCTTTCATTTAAGGCCTCCTTATCTATTTCAAGATTAGCTATGGTCTCATCTCGGTCTACTACACAGACCACTGTATCATCTCTGGATTGCTCTGGCTCTCCTAGTTCTATTGTGAAGATCTCCTTATCGTTTATAAGGCTTTAATAGGCATCAATTAAGACATTTGATAAAGACCTTAGTTTCTTGGAAGAATAGGATTTCATATTTCTCTGAACATCCTGGAAGCTTACCTCATCGTCTTCATCTTCTTCATCATCATCATCTGATTGAGCCATTAACGTGAAGAGTGAGTTGTACTTCGTTGCTTTAGTTTCCACTACCATCAAGGAACTATTTTCTGCATCTGATTCCCTTTCGGATTCACTTGAGGAGTCTCCCCAAGCAGCAAGAGCCTGCTTAAAGATATTGTCAGCAACACTTTTTCTATTGAATCTTTTCTCTGGAACCAAGTTCCTTTTTCCTGCTTTGTCAAGATTTTGCTTGTACTGCTCCTGTTTTGCGAGTGGGCAATTTTTGATAAAATGTCCTGACTTTGCACAACCATGACAGAGATCGTTGTTCCTTGTTTTACTTGAACTGCCCCACTTTGGTATGCCACCATTTCTTCGAACCATTTTTTGAAATCTCTTAGTAAGATAGGCTATGTCACTATCTTCATCACTTGAATCACTCCTTTGACCTTTAAGCACCAGGTTCTTTTCCTTCTTAGGCTCTCTTCTTTCACTGTCTTTCTTTCTTTTCATCTCATAAGTTTTCAGGTTACCAATCAACTCATCCATGGTCAGAGTCTGTAGATCTTTAGCTTCCGTGATGGCATTTACCTTACTTTCCCAAGACCCAGGTAGGACGTTGAGGATTTTTCTTACGAGCTTATTTTTGGGAATGACATCTCCAAGAGAATCAAGCTCATTTATGATGGAGGTGAATCTAGTGTGCATATCTTGTATAGATTCATCATCCTTCATCCTAAAGAGTTCATATTCTATGGTGAGCATGTCAATCTTGGATTGTTTGACCTGATTGGTTCCTTCATGAGCGGTTTGTAATGCCTCCCATATTTCTTTGGCAGTTTCTCTGTTGTACTCATCAGGTCCTATGCCACACATCGAGATTTTCTTGGGACGGTAGTTATTTTCTATAGCTTTTCTGTCAATGTCGTTGTACTCTCTTCTTCTTTTCAGCACCATTTGCCCTGTTTCTTCAATCTTCTTCATGGGAACATGTGGACCATCACATATAGTGTCCCACAGCTCTGAATCTTCTGCCATAATGAAATCACGCATCCTGGTCTTCCACCAGCCGTAGTATTGACCATTGAATCTGGGAGGTCTATAGGTTGATTTTTCTTCTTCAAAGCTTGGTGGAGCAGCCATTGAGGATTCTTCCTAGGTGTTAGCCTCATAGGAGAAACCTGCTTTGATACCAATTGTTGTCTTATATGAGTCCACCAAACTATAGAGTACCTGGTCCTCTATGAGACTGATACGTAGAATGCAGTAACGACTGAATGTAAAGAAGGCCAGAGATTTTCTACGTGGAAAAATCCCACGCAGGGGGATCAAAAATCACGACCTACACATGTAGGCTTTAAACTCAACTAACTTGCAATCTACCTATTACAAGCCACTTTGGAAATACCCTTTTGCAAAGACTTCAAACTAACTACTGATGCACAACCACAAGCCACTCTATAACTCTCCTAGTTACAGAGGGTTCAACTTATGACTATTCCTAGTCATAACATAAACTCTAAAGTTACGAATTTGGTTTGTTGCTAAGACAGCGCTTCTAAGAAAGCAAACTAGGAATTACAATGTAGAATAATTAACAAGATTACAATTCAACTATGGACGTACATAAAACTCGGTTAGAAACTGATCCTTAGTGGAGTTGTCTTCTTGTTCTTGACACACCAGTGACTTCAAGGCTAGATGAACTTTGTTATGCTTGAGAGGATATCACTAAATGCACAAAAGAAGTGTGTCTTGCACCAGGTTGTTTTATCACAAAAGATATCACAATAGGTAGTGATGTCAACTCTTGGCGTACTTCTTCCTAGTGAGAGGAGACTGCTGCACAGTCTGCTCATCCACTTCTGTGCAATTGCGTTCCAGCTAGATAGTGGGCTTTGTACTTCCTGTCAGGACACACCAACAGACTAGGTCCTAGCTAGTTGTGTTCCTCTCGTGCAACAGTTGCTAAATGGTCACTTTCTTTTATTACGTTCCAATTGTGTACTTGACTTGTACTTTTTGTCAGAGAACCCTAAAGAAAGAGGTCACTGTTGTGTTCCTGTTTACCTTGATTGCATACAGTCACTGACTTGCTTGTGTCGGAGAACCTTAAAGGGACAGATCATCAGGTCCATGTTGTGTTTCTCCCTTTCCTGATTTTCAGGCTTCGATTAGTTCACATGAAATGTATGTCCTATGCGCCAGGTGCTCTATCTGGTTCTTCATAACAAGTTTGTTAGATCATCAAAATATAAAATACTGAAAACCCATAAATTTCCCCCTTTTCAAAGTATTTCAATCGTAACTGAAGTTTTTACGAAGTAAATGGCTTTTAAAATGTTGAGTTTGATTTGATACTCTGTTGTATACTCTTATACATGATTTTTAACTGCTCGTCACTCCACTCAGACCTTATTTACTTTAGTTACTTACTGAGTTGGCGTACTCACGTTACTCCATGCACCTTGTGTGCAGATCCAGGTGCCCGAGCGGCAGAGTGAGGGTCCTCAGCATTTTCAGAGCTTACCGGAGATTACAAGGTAGTTGCACGGCGTCCGCATCCCTGCTTTCTTCATTCCTATCCTTGTTTTCTGCATTTTTAGACTTGCTATGTATTATACAATTGGACTAGTTGTATTTAGAGGCTCTAGACTTGTGACACCGGATGGTTGGGCTGTGTTGGTTTGTTGTTACACTGTCTTACCACACATTTCTGTGAGTCTTATGCAAATTTGAAACTTAATCAGTGTTAGAAAAATGGTTTACTAAAAGCAATTTACTTTGGTTATTTGTTTGGGTTGGCTTGCCTAGTATGGTGATATGCGTCATCACGACCGAGGTATTTGGGGTCGTGACAATTTGTGTAGGATTTTCATTACATAAGAAGATAATGTAAAAAATTTAATTTTCTTTTCACTAGAATATCATTGATAACCCTTGATTTAATACGCTTTAAAAATGGAACAAGCTAATATTTCCATATAGGAAGAAACTTGATAGTATTTTTATCTCTAATTTTTACTTTCACTTCCTTTCCATATTATATTTTCTAGTTTATCTTTGTTGCATTTATTGTCCTTTGGCGGAGAGACGAAGAACCAATCTCTTATATATTAGATTTTTTTTTGTTGATAATAATCAGTAATCCTTGATTTAGTGGAGAGAGCTCATGTGAAATACTTACTTCTTAGGGATTATGTATATTGAATCAATCAAATATTTTTGAACTTAACCATGAAGGATTGAGAGTACATTAGAATAATTTCAAATCCAACGTCTATTGACACACAAATTAAACATCTGTACATTTTAATGACAGATAATATGAGTGCTTTTTAAGTAACAGTGCCTTTTAATGACATATCTCATGTGTACTTTTTAAATAACTGTACCTTTTAATGACAGATTTCATGAGTATTATTTACGTTTTAAAATCACTACTGAATTTCAAATATCATAAACGCCATAATTTTTACATGTAAAATGAGATCTTATGTGTGTTTATGAGGTTATAACATGATGTGTGATCTCTTTAAACATTTTAATGTGATCAAAAGGAAATTCGGAGAATATTGCTATTGACAAGGCCAATAAGTTCTCTTTGATTTCGAGCTCCCAAGATCCTCCTAGGAACTCAAAAAGAGAAATATAATCCAAGTATATTTACTTGTAATTACTTTTGTTGTAGTCTAGTCTAGTACTATAAGTTTGTAACGACCCGGCCGGTCGTTTTGAGCTCTAGCGCGTTGTTCAGCAGTTGGAAGTCATGAATAGCTTCATTTCAGGTATATTGACTTGTGCGTATGGTCAGAGTTGAATTTCGGGAATTTCAGAGTCAAATTGGAAAGAAAATTTTCATTGCGGTAGCCTTAAGTTGAAGAAAATGGCTAAGATTGGAATTTTGAGTAAACGACCTCGGAATCGAGATCTGAAAGTTCCAGCAGGTTCGTATGATGATTTCGGACTTGGGCGTATGTCCGGATTTAGTTTTGGATAATCCGTGAGCATTTCGGCGTATATTGTGGAAGTTAGTATTTTTGAAGAATTTCATAAATTAGGGTTGGAAGGCATTTCAATGTTATAGATGTCCGTTTGGGATTTCGAGTCCGGGAATAGCTCCGTATGGTGATTCTGGAGTTGGGAGCGCGATCGGAAGTGAATTCGGATGTCCGGAGGTCATTTTGAAGTCATTTGGCTAAATATAGAAATTTGAAGGTTTTTGAGAAAATTCGACCGGAAGTGGAAATTTTGATATCGGGGTCGGAATGCGATTCCGAAAGTTGGGGAAAGTCCGTAATGTCGAATGTGACTTGTGTGCAAAATTTGAAGTCATTCCGGAATGATTTTGGTAAGGTTTGAGACACTTAGTCTCTTTTAAGGAAGCTTAAGTTGGGAAAGTCAACCGGATATTGACTTATGTGTTAGAGGGCTCAAAATGCGAATTTTATGGTTCGGATAGCTTCGTTAGGTGATTTGGGACTTAGAAGCGTGTCCGGAATATTTTTGTGATGACCGGTGTAGAATTAAGCTTGAATTGGCAAAGTTAGTATTTTGGCGAATTCCGGTTGATAGGTGAGATTTTGATCCGAGGGTCGGAATGGAATTCCGAGAGTTGTTGTAGCTTCGTTATGTCATTTTGGACTTGTCTGCAAAATTTGAGGTCATTCGAACTAGTTTTGACGTGTTTCGGCATCAAATGTAAAAATTAGAAGTTTCAAAGTTCATAGGCTTGGATCCGAGGTGAATTTAGTATTTCTGTGTTGTTTTTGGTGATTCGAAGAAACAATTAAGTTTGTGTCATATTATGGGACTTGTTAGTTTACTTTGTTCGGATCTCATGAGGCTCGGATAAGTTTTGGAAGAGTTTTTGGAAGATTTTGGCGTTTTGAGCATAAGCATGTAATGATCTAAAGGTTCATTTTTAGTTCTAGAGATCCAAATTTGATTTCGAGACTTCTGAAATTTTGATAATGAATTATAGGACTGATTTGAAATTTTGGTTTAATTTCATCAAGTCGCGATTGGGTTTTTGACGCGAAATATGAGTTAATTGTTTAACGAGTGAAATGAGTATCGTACTGGGCAAATGAGCTCCGAATTGAGTTTCGATTGAAGGATTGTGTTCGTATTATTATATGTGACTCATAGGAATAAGAATCGTCTAATTCTGAGTTCGTATGATGGAGTTAGAGCCATTTTAGTGAAAAATGGTTGTGCTGCAATTTAAATTGGTTGCTGGTGTATTTTTTTTAGCAGCAGTGAACAGTAACCCGCGTGTGAATAGTAACCACGCGGGTGAACAATGACCACGCGCGTGAACAGTACCGCGCGCGTGAACAGTAATTCCGAAAAATCTGGGCAGTGAGTTTATATCCGATTTTGGGTCATTTTCCCACCATTTTCAGTAATTTTGAGAGCTTTTGGATGGGGATTGAAGGAAGTTTCAACTGAGATCGATTGGAGGTAAGTTTTATGAGTTAAATACATGATTTTATTGAAGAATTATCCTTGAAATCCATGGAAACATAACCAAATTCTAAGAAATTAGGGCTTGAGATTGAAATTCTAAAATGGTGATTTGAGGGGGCAAATGGACTCCGATTTTTGTGAATTTAGTATGTATAGACTCGTGGCGAGATAAAGATCGTATTGATGTAAAAATTTCTGAGTTTCGAGATGTGGTCCCGGGGCTCGGGTTTTGCCAAATCCGTGAATTTTGATATTTTTCGATTGTTTTCGATTGGGTATTGTCTCTTTAGTATAATGCAATATATTCGTTACAATTTTGGACATATTCGTCATGCGAGGAAGAAAATTCAAAAGGCAAGGGCATCGCAGAGTAGTCTTTTGGCCGTCTTGAGGTGAGTAATGATTTTAAATGATGTCCTGAGGGTTTGAAACCCCCGGATTGCACAACGTAGTGCTATGTTGAGGTGAGACACACATTGTATGACGAGCGCGGGGTCATTTACTATTGGGGATTGTGACTTGGTCCATCCCGATTGATATTTTACCGCGTATTTGACAAGGATTTGTTATTTTTCACCATGATTTAGGCTTATTGCCATACTTGGGCTTCCTGCCAATTATTTGAAATCTTTTATGAATTTCCATCACTATTTTTCTCACTAATTGAAATATTATTTGAACTCAGTCCAATTGAATTATACTATTTCATGAACTCAGCTACATTTATACTCAACTCGAGATTTAAATGATATTTATAATGTTATTTGAGCTGAGCATCATTATTTTACTGATGCCTAAGGGGCTTATGATTATTTTCTGGACTGATTCAAGCCGAGGGCCATATGTGAGGTTATGTTGAGTGAAGTGAGGGGGGCTTTCAGGCCTCGAGTGTGATGTGTGAAGGCTTTAAGGCCTTATGATATAGCGCTTAGGTTGTAGGAGCCCCTCCGGAGTCTGTACACACCCCAGTGAGCGCAGGGTACCCAGGTGAGTTGGGAGTGGGCCTGAGAGGCCGATGTTGTATTTTGTGAGTTGGGAGTGAGCCCGAGAGGCTGATGTTGTGTGTTTTGTTAGTTGGGAGTGAGCCCGAGAGGCTGATGTTGTGTGTTGGTGAGTTGGGAGTGAGCCCGTGGGGCTGATACTGTAATGAGAATTTGATATTGAGCCCGAGGGGCAAGTTTCTGATTATTCCTTACTTGTGGAAATTGTTTGTCTTCATTGTTTTAAAAGAGAATTATCTGATACTTCACGGTTTTATTGTGTGACTGATTATACTGCTTGAGATAGCGCTATATCGTGCCTTTATGAGATTTCATGCTTTCAGTCATTATTTATTTTTATTACTTACTGAGTTGGAGTACTCACTTTACTCCCTGCACCTCGTGTGCAGATGCAGGTAATTGTTCACCCGGTAGCGGGTTTTGAGCTGATTAGAGATTTTGACATCGTAGCTGAGCAAGGTGACCGCCAGCGTTCGCGGCACCGTATCATTTCCTTTGATTCTAAATTCCAATATGTATATTACTGGTCTTATAGTAGTGTTTAGACTCCTTAGATGCTCATGACTTGTGACACCCCGATTTCGGGCTGAGTTGGATTGGTTCCCCGTTTTATCATTTTTTTCCGCATTTATGATAATGATATCTATGGTTTTGAATAATTCGTGTTAAGTAATTGTTAAAAGAGGTATTGTTAATCTGTTGGCTGGCCTTGTCTTCACGAGAGGCGCCATCACGATCGGATTTGGAATTTTGGGTCGTGACAAATTGGTATCAGAGCCTAGGTTACATAGGTCTCACGAGTCATGAGCAGGTTTAGTAGAGTCTCG
>MU714332.1:7993-59231 GCA_026770625.1 Nicotiana glauca
TATTTTATCTTTCTTATCAGTAGTTGCTCATGTACTTGTGATACCGGGTTTCTGGGATGGTTTCAAAGGAATTGTAATAATCATTTATTGTTTAATTTGAATTGAAGTAATGATTGTTTTTAATTATGAAAAATGGAAGGAGAAACCTTAGATTTTCAACCACGACCCTTAGTGGATTTTAGGTCGTGACAGATCCTAAATTTTAATATTCAATATTTAATATCGAATATATATATATATATATATACACACTACTAATACACTTAGTATATATATATATATGGCTAATACACTACTTATATATATAGCTTATATATATTATAAGCTAGCCACACAAAAAATGGGATTTAAATTAAAATTTTAATCCAAATGGCTAATTGTGCAAAGCCTAATAAAGAACGAAAAGAGTGTCTCTTTAGATCCCAACCCATTACCCTTTAGACGCCTAAACGGCGTCATCTCCTCTTCTGACAACCCCCTCCTCTAGCAAAAAAAACCCTAGCGCCGCACTCGTTCTTCTCCTTGCAATTTGTGTCGTTGATTCAAAATCCACTCCTCAAAAGTTCCCCCAATTGCAAAACTCAGTCGAATCTCTCTCCACGATTAGTAGAAACCCTGGACCCCAAAATCACTGATTGTCACGGTCAGAAATCCCCGGCAAAAACCCAACTTCAACGCCGCTAAACAGCCGGCGAGGCCCCAACTCACAGTCACAACTCTCTTCTGTCATGTTGTTGGTTTCTTTTACTGTCCAAATTCATACATATTCCATGCATATTCATGTTATCATGCCTTAGTTTTTTGAGTTTTTATTTATTTTCTAGTTTAGATCTGCGATCGAATCAGTTGAAGAAACTATAGATTTACAGTTCTCAATGGATGATTTGAGCATTTTCTAGATCTAATTACATCACATTTGCTGTTTGCTTTTTAGTGTCATTTAATATGTTGCTCATATAAAGGAAATAGAAAAAAGAAAAAAAAATGCTTTGAGATAAATTTCACAATCCTTTTCTATCTCTTCGTTCCCTAGCTACCTGAGCTCACGCCAAATAGTATCAGCTATTTTTTCCTTTCTCGTCGAAATGACTTGACTGTCCTCATTAATCGAAGAAATTTTTGGTGCCAAAGATAGTAGCTCATCTTTATGCTATGATTTGATATAATAATCTGAAATTTCTGCAATTTTTGGGTCATATGATTCATGCTTTTACCACAATTCGTGCATACTTGTGCTATGATTTGATACAGTAATTTTTGATTGGTTTTTAATGAAACAGACTTCTAGCTTTATACATATTCATAATGGCTCCAGCTGCAGCAGACTCCATCAAGCCTAGAGGTAACACATTTGTTATCTTTGCACCTCACATAGAATATGTGTAGACTGTTCTAATGTAAAAAATAGCAAATCGATTTAGCGATGATGTGATTGTATGAGATCTCTATAAAAATTATTTTCATGGTGAACTCGTGTTATGAGGCGCAGGGCTGTTCTTTGGTCCTAAAACAATTCGCATGCAAAGATCAACTCTTTTATGCTTAAGCAAGAACTTAGCACTTTCTTCACTTGTTTTTTTTTGGCGTAATATTTAAAATTTTAAAAACTAACTTACTGTAGACAGTGTTTAGGAAACAATCATTTGATTTCTATTTGTAGGATATTATCTTCTGCAGATAAACAGGAAAAAAGATATTTTATCTATCTCATTATTTTCAACGTTCCTAATAAACTTAAATTGTGATCATTGCTATAAGTCTGTCTTACCATGAGAAATAGGTGTCTGACTTTAGTTTTTGCTCCTATATGCTGATTTCATTCAGCGAGTTTTTATTTTGTATTGTTAGTTCTATATACACGAAACGCTGAAATTTCAAATGCACGTTTCAACGTTTACTTGTTTTCAATTACTTAAAACAGGCTTTAAATAGGTAGTACGGTGCGGAAAAAAGTTACCTAAAACGAGAAAAAAATGAAATTGCTAGTTAAAACCTTTACAATGGATTGCTCTTACTACTTTTATTTTATGTAGTATGTGGAGTCCAATACTGGTAGCACATCTTAATCTCCTTTCCAAAACCATAGCTTCTCTACTGGAGTTCCCAGTACAGAGGACTCAAACAGCTGATTACAACTTATTTGGTATAGAGGCCTAGATGTTTGATTGATAAAAGTCTCCATTATCAAAAACAGTAATTTTATTATGTTTAATGTCTCTCATCCTTTTATCTGATGAATTGGTGAAGAAGATCGTTGGATCTATGCTAATTTAGATTTGGTTTGTTATGTCATGAAAAAAAGAATTCCAAACTGTTTGCTCTAATAATTGCTCATTCTCTGTGCTTTAATGTGAACATATGTTTGCATTGTTGGTGTTGGCCGTACTCCAATGGGGGGCTTCTTTGGCTTTCTTTATTCGCTGTCAGCGACCAAACTTGGATCAATAGCCATTGAGGGTAGGACTCTACCTATTTTACACTGTTATTTCGTTTTGTGAAAACCCCCTATTACTGGCAATTGCAATTTCATTGAGTTTCAATTAATCTCTCTATCTTTGAACTTTAGGTGCTCTTAAGAAAGCTAATGTTGATCCATCACTGGTAGAAGAAGTATTCTTTGGGAATGTCCTCAGTGCAAACCTGGGGTAGGCTCCTGCTAGGCAAGCAGCATTAGGTGCAGGAATACCCAATATAGTAGTTTGTACAACTGTGAACAAAGTCTGTGCATCTGGGTTGAAAGGTATGCACCTTCCTGTTATACTGATTTCCTAGAGACCTCTTCCCCCTTTTACAACTGTTATGTGAGTGAAAGAGGTGGTATTTGTTTCTGACAAGATATAATTCTTATGGCTTTGCAACAACTATGCTTGCAGCTCAAAGTATCCAATTCGGCATCAATGATGTTGTGGCTGGAGCTATTCAATAAAATTGGGACGTTTGTTTGCTTATGGAGCTATTGCAAGATCAAGAAGATTACTTTGAGTGGACTGCTGATGAGAACACTCCTTATAGATTCATAGATTAGCTTTGTTGTGTAATTACTAACTTATATGAGCTTATACATCTCCTTATGAAGCTTTTAGGAGATTTTTCAGTTGTCTTATAAACATCACCTCTAACTCTAAAATTGCTTATCCAAAACTAATATTGCTTCTGTCATGTTGCTGGTTTCTTTTTGTAATTAAGTGCATTTGTTGTTATTGGTCGAACCATTATAGGAAATCTCATTTTTTTGCCCAGAAATTCATAATTTTCGACCGAATTCGGTCGGAAATATCATTCTCCAGATTATTGAAATTTTCGACCGACTTCGGTCGGAAATTATGAATTTATATATATATATATATATATATGTATATATATATTAAATAAATTAATAATTTACAAATAATTATTTAATTAAATAATTTTTTTAAAAATTTCTGACCGAATTCGGTTGGAAAACTAAAATTAAAAATAAAATAATAATAATATTTTCCAACCGATTTTTGTCGGAAATTTAAAATTTAAAAATAAAATATTTAATAATTTTCGACCGATTTCGATCGGAAATGGAAATTTTGACCGGCACCCACCGCATTGAATTTTCAGACCGATTTCGGTCGGAAATGTGCGACCAATATTGTTCGACCGATTTCGGTCGGAAATTTCCGACCAAATGCGGTAGGTGTGCATTTACGACCATTATTTTTCCGTCCAATTAAAAACGGTCGGAATTTGGTCGGAAATTATCAATTTTCGACCGATTTCGGTCGGAAATTATGGACGAAAATCACCTATTTTGACCGACAAGCAGAAACAAAAGTGCTTTTAAGAAACTAAACTCAAAGTAATAATATAAAACAAGAATAAATATATGAGACAGAGAGAGAAAGAGAGGAGAGATTTTATTTATTTCAAATGTTTCAAGTGTGTACGATATCACTTCATCCTCTATTTATAGTATTACATATATGTATACAAAAGAATGTCATAAACATGACATTAAGCATTTTAGATCACGGAGGAAGATTATGGGGAGATTATGGAGGTATGAAAGTTACAACCATAACTCCATAAGTATTGGAGTAGCGGGAGTTATAGAGATAATGGAGTAGAGTAGTGGGTATTACACTTTTATGAGTTATGGACATCCACCAATAAATAATTATTTATAACACTCCCCATTAGATGTCCATGGATAATGTGTCTCGTTAAAACCTAACTAAGAAAAAAACCTTGTAGGAAAAAAATCTTAGTGAAGCAAAAAGAATACACATATCTTGTAATATACATTACTTGCTGTCTCATTAAAAACCTTGCAAGGAAAACCCAGTGGGATAAAACCTTAGCCAAAAACCCAATGCGATAAAACTTTAGCCAAGGGAAAAAGAGTACAATGCGTATTTGCCTCCCCTGATGAAAACATCGACGAAGAATTTCAAGCTTGTATAACAACTTCTCTAAACTTGAGACCGGCAATGCCTTGGTGAACCCAAATTATCACTTGACTGAATTTCTTAAACATCTATTTCATCATTCTGTTGAAGATTGTGTCTGACAAAGAACTTTGATGAAATATAGGATTTATTCTGTCTCCTTCAATTTATCCTTCTTTCAATTGAGATAACCATATATCATCGCCTTCACTATTATTAGAATCTTCTCTTCAAGTAAAAGTCACACATCAGTTGTGTGTTGAGTCACTTGCTTTATCAATTGATACAAATAGATTGTTTGAAGAACGAACTTCAGAAAATGCCTGTATTTGCATAGCCAATAAAATCTTGACAGTATTTGTTAGAATAAACAAATCTATATCAATGATTCCTTTTGCAATATAATACTAATAGTATTCTAATATCTTCGTATAGGAGTAAAACTATATCTCGCTAGCATATTGTTATACTCATGGTCCTTGCGAGATATATGGTGCACCAATTGCAATAAACACAAAAATAAATTATGTACGCCATGATTGCTCTAATCCACATAAAAATTTGTTGAAGCTTTATTTAATGAATTTCTTTGAAACCTTAATGTGCTTCAGAACTGTTTAAATCCTTCAATGATTTTTATATATGCATATCAAATTTACCAGGTATTGCTAGACTAAAATCTGAAAGCAACATGTATCCACTACAAGGGAACATGATTCCATATAATCAACACCAGGACATTTACGTAAACTCTTGTGTCACCTCACTGGCTTTATACTTTCAGGTGTTGGGACTATCAACCCAACACTTCATATTTTTCAAGTGAAGTAAATCTTGATTACGTATTTTTAATTGACTAATCATTTATTTGTCCAAATTCCATGATAGATGTGAGCTCAAGATCCTAGTCATTATTAAAAATATTGAGCGCTGCATTATATCAACAATATCATCGATGATCATTTTACATTGGTTCCATCATCACACAATAAAGACACAACTTATCAAGATCTCATTATTTTCAGGTACCTGAGCCTCTCCCATGAGGTCTTATAAATTGTTATGTCATGACGCTCTTATGAAGCACTTGCCTCCTTATTATGACCATCTTGAACATTTGCTCCTCTCCTTCTTCAAGGAGATATATTTTTGGAACTGATTAGTCTATTACGCTTCATGCGTGCCATAAAATCTATCCATCATGGACATGATTCTATTTGTAGCATTAGCAGCTGAAATATGATATTTAGCCGGGTCAGCAAATGCGCCTGATAATATTTTACAAATGAATTATCATCTCATACCCAATGGTTTAACTATAATTGGAGGCATATAATTTCTGCTAAACCGAATTGGATTTAAACCAGCATTATCAAGATAAATTATCATAATTTATATTCTGAACTGTGCTCTAATAATTTGAGCAATCAACCTTGCAAAATTCACACAACAAGTTGACAACAAACGCACATGTGACCATAAAATAAACGCATCTTTTAAAATCATATAATTGTAAACGATCCAAATGGCAGGTGACTGAGCCCATATATATCACCTTCTATTCATTTGAAAAATCAAGGGATTCAATCCCAACCTTAACTGTTATATAATGAAAATAAACAGCACAAGCGAATTCTTGAAGAACCTTCTATTTTTTCAATATATGCCAATGTGAATTCACAATCAATTTTTCGCATCATAATTGAATAGGGGTGGCCGACCGGTCATGCCAACTGATACTTATTTCAGTAAACATCTAATTTACTATGGCATGTGATTCTATCATCATGCTTATACATGTGTAGTACACATAGAAGAAAAGTCAGGTAACCTTTCATATTTATCCGGTATGATTATAGTAATATAAAAATATTCAATCTTCATTTCATTTATAGTCTCAAATGCCAACCACTTTGGCTATTATACTTAAAACTCAAAAACTTTCTTTTGAGACTTACTACAATATCAATGTCATGAACAATTTTATTTATCCGAGTAGTAACAAATTAGCTCTTTCAGAGCTCTTAATTGATTTTGTACTACAATAGTTTTTCTCACCATCCATATGGTGAATGTCTCCTTCACGGAGAAAAACATATCATAATAATTTTCATGGTCAAAATCATCATAAGCAAAATCATTTCTTGCTTTAATTTTGCCTTTAATAACCTTTTATAAGGCATGGCAAAATATTTTTGGCGTACCACATGTACGCGACCAATGACATATTCATTATCTTTATTTCTCCCAAACCTCCCTTAGAGGTGAGTTGTGGTATTTATACAACCATGCATAAGCACATTCTTATGCATAATTTATATCACATGTATATTTCACATTCACTTTTAGGAATGAGTCTGCATTTGCAATGCTTATCACAAGTCGCATTCTTTAAAAAATGGACTATAATCGTCTGAGAGTGCCCCATATTTACAGACTATATTGATAGACAATTCCTTCACCTTTGAAGGATTATTTTGAGAACCCTTATTGTTCTTTTTTTTACATTTACCATAATGATGACTATATTATTTTGGTCTTTGGCACACCAACGTTCATTGGTCAACCACTTATCTTATTTAGACTTATTATGCACCGTTAACTACTCATTCACTTCAAGAATGGAGCAAATCAAGCGGGAAAAGCTTCAAACTTTTCATGAAAAATACTTTATTTTTCTTTAGTCATCATTATATCATCAATATGGTACATTGGGACTCAAACCCAATGCTTTACCCATATAAAGGCATGTTAGGCCATTATGAGTTGGGACTCAAATCTAACTCTTATCATCATAGTGCACCAGGACTCAAACCTGATGTCTTACCCTTATACAATGACATAATAAGTCTAAGTAGATGTAACGACCCCAACCTCGGTCGTGATGGTGCCCAACACAGTGCTAGGCAAGCCCGACCAATTCAATACTCTCAATCCCTCATTTAGAGTCCATTACCAATAAAAAGTATTTCAATACCAAATTAACATGATTATAAATCTGTAACAGTAGGTAAAGTGTGCGGAAATCAGGAAAATAACAATGCAAATCCCACCGATCTGGTGTCACGAGTCAAGAGCCTCTAATACAAGTCTGAGGAACAGCCTAAACAAAAGATAGTCTAAAATGCTGAAAGTAAAGAGGATAGAGGGAGGAATCTGGTCTGCGAACGCCATGCAACTACCTCAATGACTCCTGGTGAGATCTGAATAGCAGTAATAGCTCGATCTACTCCTCCGGAATACCTATATCTGCACACATGGTGCAGGGAGTAAAGTGAGTACTCCGACTTAGTGAGTAATAACAACAAATAATGACTGATGGAAAGAAATCTCATAAAAAGCACTAAGCAGTTCTATATCAAAGCAGTAAGAACATTTAAACAGCAACTGAATGAAGAAGTCAGGTAAAAATCCTTTTGTGATGACTCGACCCGTCGTCTTGTGAGTTACCTCCCTGTTTTCCCCACTACCTATTATGTTATGCTTAATTATCAATTTCTTGTGTGGACGAGTTGAATTTGAGTGGTTTTGATAAGAAATGAGACACTTAGTCTCTTTAAGGAAGGTTTGTTTTGGAAAAGTCAATCGGACGTTGACTTATGTGTTAGAGGGCTCGGATTTGAATTTTGATGATTTGGTCAGTTTCGGGGGATGATTTGTAACTTAGGAGTGTGGTCGGAAATAATTTTGGAGGTCCGGTGTAGAATTAGGCTAGAATTGGCGAAGTTACTATTTTGACGATTTCCGGTTGATAGGTGAGATTTTGATCTGGGAGTCGGAATGGAATTGAAAGTTGTTGTAGCTCCGCTAAGTGATTTGGGATGTGTGTGCAAAATTTCAGGTCATTCGGACGTGATTTGGTTGGGTCTTCGATCGAATGTGTGTTTTAGAAGTTTTAAAAGAACTTAGGCTTGAATTCGATGTAATTCGATGATTTTAGTGTTAGTTGAGGTATTTTGATGATTGGAGCAAATTTGGATGATGTTTTAAGATATGTTGGTGCAGTTGATTGAGGTCCCGGGGGCCTCGGGGTGATTTCGAATGGCTAATGAGAATTTTTAAAGTTGGAAAATGCTGCAGAAATGTAGTAGTCAGTGCAGAGCAATTTTGCTCTATGCGATCGCATAGAAGGTTTTGCGATTGCATAGGGTTAGCTACAGTGTCCTGAAATTTTGTTCTATGCGATTGCATAGGGTTAGCTACAATGCCTGGGAATTTTGTTCTATGCGATCGCAGGAGCTCTAATGCGATCGCATAGGGTTAGCTACAATACCCGGACATAATGTTAAAAATATTTCATCTGCGAACCAAACCCATTTTTCCACCATTTTTGAGCAACCTTGAGAGCTTTTGGACGGGAACTGAAGGGGTTTTGACGGCAGGTGATTGGAGGTAAGTCCTATTTAGATACATGATTATATTGTGAAATCATCCTTGAAATTAATAAAAATATAGCCAAATTGTAAGAAATTAGGGCTTGAAATTAAAATTTTAAATTTGGGATTTGAGGGGCCATTTGTGGTCCGATTTGAGAGATTTTTTTTATGTATAGACTCGTGGCGAGATAAGGAACTCGATAACATAAAAATTTTTGAGTTTCGAGACGTGGGCCCGGGGCTCGGGTTTTGTCAAATTCATGAATTTTGATATTTTTCGATTGCATTCGATTGGGTATTGTGTCTTTAGCATACTGTGACATATTCGTTGTGATTTTGAGCAGATTCGTCGCACGAGGAGGCTAATTTGAGAGGCAAGGGCATAACGAGCTAGACTTTGACCGTCTTGAGGTGAATAATTGATGTAAATGATGTCCTGAGGGTTTGAAACCCCGGAATTTCACATCATAACGCTATATTGAGGTGACTTGCACGTCGGAAAACGGGCGTGGGGTAGAGCACCACTGGGGATTGTGACTTGGTCCGTACCGAGAGATGTTTTTACTGTGTTTTCTACTTGAACTAAATTGAAAATCATCCTTACATGGATTTAATTGTTACATTTGGGCTTCTTGCCAATTATTTGAATCCTTCAGGGATTGATATCACTGCTTTCGCATACTTTGCATATCATTTGATTTTAGTCCAAGGTTTTAAATACTGTTTTGCAAACTCAGCCATCTTCCTAAGATTTGAAAACTCAAATGATATTTCTAAATGATATTTTTGGGCTGAAAGCCACTGTTTTATAAATGCCCAAGGGGCTTATGATGGTTTCTGGACTGAGCATGGATCGGGCTGCACGTCGCAGCAGAATTACATTGATATTGAGGCCGAGAGCCTTGTTGAGTACATTGATATTGAGGCTGAGAGTCTGGTTGATTATACTGATATTGATATGAGGCTGAGGGCCTAGATTTGATGCCACGAGATGGCTTGATATTGCGCTTGGGCTGTAGGAGCCCCTCCGGAGTATGTACACACCCCTAGTGAGTGCCATCGACGATAAATAAATGGATGGCTCGGGCTGCATGCCGCAGTGGGTACCGGAGTGTACCGCCATATGCATTGCATTGCATCTCATGCATTGTCCTTTATCTGTTATACCTGCCTTCGTATCTTTACTTTGATTTCATTGACTTGTTGCTTCACTATTTGATGTTCTAAACTGCCAGTTATAGTTTACCTTGTATTTTCCATGATTTCTTATTCTCAGCCTTTATTTATGTTTATTACTCACTGGGTTGTAGTACTCACATTACTCCCTGCACCTTGTGTGCAGATCCAGTTACACTACAGGCTGAGTTAGGATTTGTTTAGCTGAGTAGCAGTATCTGGGAGTATCGAGGTAGCTGCATGGCATTCACAGCCTTGATCTCTCCCATCTATCTCTATCCTTTTATTCTGCATTTTTCCTAGACAGACTTGTAATAGGTGGATATTCTGTATTAGAGGCTCATATTCGTGACACAGATTCTATTGGGCTATGTTGTGGTATTCTAATTGAACTTCTGCAGATTTTATTATTATTTATAAACTTGAAAGTAATGACTTAGTAATTCCCTGTGTTATTTATCTATAATCTGATTAAGAATTTGGGATAATGTTGTTGAATGGCCGGGCTTGCCTAGCAGTCTGTTGGGCGCCATTACGATCGGGTTTGGGGTCGTGATAAGTTGGTATCAGAGCCTAGGTTATTTGGTCTTGCGAGTCATGAGCCGGTTTAGTTGAGTCTCGCAGATCAGTACAGCGACGTCTGTATTTATCCTCGAGAGGCTGTAGAACCTTTAGGAAAACTTCACATTCTTGAATTCTTATCGTGCGTCCTTGATTCATCTTGAAAAGAAACTTTTGAAATTCCTTCCACGCGTTTGTATGAGCGCATGAGCGCTCAGTTTTAGATGTGCCTCGATGGCTTGTGATTCCCCGATCGAGGGGCGATCCGTAATCTCTGTGAGTTTATGGTGGGCCAGTCTGGAGGACTTGAGGTTGGATCTTTGCCTATGGCTGGAGCGCCGAGGTGCTGATTATGTGAACAAGTATTTTTGAACTTATATGTTCGGTAGTGTCCCCGTTAGTGGAAATGACGGCTGTGGCTATGTGAGGAGTATGTTAGTACCATGAGGCGTATCCATATGAATTGGAAGCAACAAGAAGGGGTCTGTTAAATAATGGAAGAATTAGTAGATGCTTAAAGTCTATCTTAATTCAAGTTATAGCCCGAGTTATGGGCGTGTGAAGAATATTTTCATGACTCCTAGTTGGGAGTGAAGTAAATTTCATGTTGCGGTATGAGTACAGACTCAGGAAGATCAAGTGACTGCGTAATGCTTATGGCGGTGGAAGGTATACGAAAATGTTATATTGAGGCGAAGCAGGTGGATTATCTCCCGCGAAGTGTGCTGAGGCAGTGTGATCCTCATGTGAATGACAGAAGATCTCATGTTCAAATGAATTGTAAGTGTTGAAGTTTGAAATTTTTGGTTCACTTAAGAGAGTGAGTTTAACTGTTGCGAGATTGCCAAAGAGTTGAAGTACTAGATGAAATGTGTTTACACAAGCTTACAGAGGATTTGAGTTTAACCTCACTATGGTATTGAGGCAACAATGGAGTATATGCGTTATGAGTATAGTGTGTTGTGATCTATGGCTTCGAGCCAAGTTGGGGAGCTTGCTATTGGTTAGCGGATTGTGCGGTTATGTACTATGTTAGTTCCGATTTGATGCATGCTGGTGAATCAGTTCTGGTTGTGGAAAGTGGGCCGAGAATGGCACAAGTGAAGGAAAATTTTTGACAAGATGTCATGAGCTCGGATGAGCAGGAGATAAGTTTTGATGTTTATGGTAAGTTGGTATTGTCTTCAGCGTCACCTGAGATTGGTGTTTTGCAAAAAGGGTTTTGCGTCCTGGTTAATGATTCTTGATCGCTCTTCAGCGTTAGTGCGACCGGTGGTTTGGAGGTATGCTCCAAATATTATTGTGGTAGGTTGTGGGAGTGTGTCCCACGGGAAGATTATATAAGTGTGGCATGTGATCACTTGATTGATTAAAGATGTAAACCAAGCATGAAGTTTGTGATGGTGTCGTTAAATTGAAGATTCATGCCTGGAGGGCACTTGGCATATCGGGTTGTGAACTGGGGAGGATTACTCTGATTGTGATGGTTGTTCTTGTGTGTTATGAGAAAAATGGGAGTTATTATGGACCTTTGAAAGGTTATTAGACTAGTTCACTGTGATCAGAATCAGCTCGAAGTCAGTGGATAGATTTAATGTGAATAATGGCTCTATATCAGGCTAGATGTGTGCATTTTAGTAATGCGGTCCTCATGGAAGAGTAGTTAGGTTGATGTTTCGTTGTTAGATATTTCGCATAGTAATACATTGCGCTGTGTGAGTTGTGAGATGACTTGAGAAATTGCTATGTGTTGAGAATCGGCGTAGGAATGACATTATATGAGCATCTTGGCTCTTGAAATTCAGACTGTACATCGCACCTCAGTTGTGCTTGAGTTTTGTAGCTTATAACGCTGTATATCCCTCAGAGATATTGTTATGCACTTAGAATGCTTACGACCGATACTCGGTATTTTGTTGTAATGAGCAAATTTGGCTCGATGTGCATCTCCTTACGTGAGGTCTATATGTGGATTGGGTGGCACGCCTCCATGGGTATGTTATCTTGATCGGGTTGCACGCCACAACAGTGTGATGTTGAATATCGTTTTCTATATGCTATTTTGTATGCCTTGCTTCCTGTTTTCTAAGGAAAGTCCGTATTAGTGCGTGGGATTGGTAATTCCTTCCAGAGTTCGTTTTCTTTTTTTTTGTATCGCGTTCGAATTGGTAGCCTATTAGCATATTGGGGCATCATATGCGGCTTTTGATTATGTCTAGGGTGGCTTATTGCCTGAGCAGTTCGTAATGGGTGAGACTAGGTCATTGAATTCGAGATCAGTGCAATCTGAGTATATGAAGTAAATTAAGGCGCTAAGACCATTGTTTGGTTCAGAATGAGGTAATAGTTCTTGCCAGAAGTATAGACCCAATGAATTATTGATTCGGCGGTTTGAAACCCCAGAATTTCACGTCATAACGCTATATTGAGGTGACTTGCACGTCGGATAACGGGCGTGGGGTAGAGCACCGTTGGGGATTGTGACTTGGTCTATTTCGAGAGATGTTTTTACCGTGTTTTCTACTTGAACTAAATTGAGAATCATCCTTACTTCGATTTAATTGTTACATTTGGGCTTCTTGCCAATTATTTGAATCCTTCAGGGATTGATATCACAGCTTTCGCATACTTTGCATATCATTTGATCTTAGTCCAATGTTTTAAATACTGTTTTGCCAACTCAGCCATCTTCCTAAGATTTGAAAACTTAAATGATATTTCTAAATGATATTTTTGGGCTGAGAGCCACTGTTTTATAAATTCCCAAGGGGCTTATGATGGTTTCTGGACTGAGCATAGATCGGGCTGCGTACCGCAGCAGTATTACATTGATATTGAGGCCGAGAGCCTTGTTAAGTACATTGATATTGAGGCCGAGAGCCTGGTTGATTATACTGATCTTGATATGAGGCCGAGGGCCTAGATTTTATGCCACGAGATGGCTTGATATTGCACTTGGACTGTAGGAGCCCCTCCGGAGTCTGTACACACCCTAGTGAGCTCGGGCTGCACGCCGCAGTGGGTACCGAAGTGTACCGTCATATGCATTGCATTGCATCTCATGCATTGTTCTTTATCTGTTATACCTGCCTTCATATCTGTACCCTGAATTCATTGACTCGTTGCTTCACTATTTGATGTTCTAAACTGCCAGTTATAGTTTACCTTGTATTTTCCATGATTTCTTATTCTCAGCCTTTATTTATGTTTATTACTCACTGGGTTGGAGTACTCACATTACTCCCTGCACCTTGTGTGCAGATCCAGTTATACTATAGGCTGAGTGAGGATTTTTTTAGCTGAGCAGCAGTATTTGGGAGTATCGAGGTAGCTACATGGCGTTCGCAGCCTTGATCTCTCCCAGCCTTGATCTCTCCCATCCTTTTATTCTGCATTTTTCCTAGACAGACTTGTAATAGGTGGATATTCTGTATTAGAGGCTCATGTTCGTGACACCGAATTCTATTGGGCTATGTTGTGGTATTCTAATTGAACTTCCGTAGATTTTATTATTATTTATAAACTTGAAAGTAATGACTTAGTAATTCCCTGTGTTATTTATCTATAATCTGATTAAGAATTTGGGATAATGTTGTTGAATGGTCGGGCTTGCCTAGCAGTGTGTTGGGCGCCATCACGACCGGGTTTGGGGTCGTGAGCCTTTAAGCCAGTACTCAACTCATTTACTCCGCATAATAACCGAAATCATAACTATACCGCTGCGGCGTGCAGCCCGATCCATATAGTATACTGCTGCGGCGTGCAGCCCGATCCAATAATAATAGTCGACTGTGCTCACTGGGGGTGTGCAGACTCCGGAGGGTCTCCTACAACCCAAGTACTATACTACTGCGGCGTGCAGTTCGATCCATATAAATATACTGCTGCGGCGTGCAGCCCGATCCGATAATATACAGCTGCGACATGTAGCCCGATCCGTATAAATATATATACTGCTGCGGCGTGCAGATCGATCCATATCATATCAAATACCCTCACAATGGGTTTCTCAACCCCTCTCAGTCAATATAGACTTGGCCTCTCGGGCATATTAACATAAGACAGGGTTCCCAACCTACATGTTACTCTCATTTGGATTAATCAATTTCTAAGCCGGGTCGTATTATATTTAACAGTTAAGAACATGACTGAGGGTATGTTTTTAACAAGTAAAGTAAGGTCAATTATGTACAATTTCCCTTAAGGCTTCTACAGGTCGGCACAAGGCCCCAAACATGGCAACTAGCCCAGATTATATTGATATCAATTAAATCCCAGTCAGAAATACAGTAGAATCATCAAATGGGATGGACCAAGTCCTAATACCCACCAGTAATGGACCCCATGCTCATCATGCAGCGTGTGTCTCACCTCAACATAGCACTACGTTGTGCAAATCTGGGGTTTCAAACCCTCAGAACATCATTTATAACCATTACTCACCTCAAGCCGGCCAAAGTCCTAGCTCGCTATGCCCTTGCCTCGCAAATCAATCTCCTCGAGCATCGAATCTGATCAAAACTACAAGGAATACGTTACAATAGGCTAAGGTAATACAACCCAATCGAAAAGACTCGAAAAATATCGAAATTCACGAAGTTGGCAAAACACGAGCCCAGGGACCACTTCTCAAAAAATCAAAAAATTAACATCACCGGATTTCTCATCTCGCCACGAGTCTATAAATATCAATTTTACCAAAATCGGAGTCCATTTGACCCCTCAAATTCCACTTTAAAATACTAAATTTTCAAGCCCTAGCTTTACCCTCTTTTGATGAATTTCCACAAATTTCCATGGAAATTCTACCATTAATTCATGTATTTAGGCCAAGGAACTTACCTCCAATCACACCTAGTCGAAATCCCCTTCAAATTCCGTCCAATAGCTCTCAAAGATTGCTTAAAAATGGTGGAAATGGACTTGAGCTCGCGGAACAAAATAAGCTTAAAAACCCTTCTGATAATAGGGATTTTCGCATCTGCGGTCCCATTTCTGCATTGGCGACTACCGCTTCTGCCGTTATTTTCCGCTTCTGTAGATCCTCATTTAAAAGCCAAGACCGCTTCTGTGGTAACCTTCCGCTTCTGCGGAAACACCTGACTCAGTCCCTTTCGCTTCTGTGACAAAATTACCGCATCTGCGGAATCGCAGATGCGGTTTCCCTTCCGCATCTGCGGTTTCTCCCTCCCACGCCAATGACCACATTTGCGATCCTTTTTCTGCACCTGCGCCGCCGCATCTGCGGTTCCTTTTCCGCAGATGCGGAAATACCAGATACCAGGTACCTACAGCAATCTCCCAACTCCAAAATTCATCCCAATAGCCATCCGAAATTACCCCGAGGGCCCCGGGACCTCAACCAAAAGTACCAACACATCCTAAAACACCATTCAAACTTGCTTTAATCATCAAAACACATCTAAAAACGCTAAAATCATCAATTCTCACCGATTTCAAGACTAAGTTTCTCAAAAATTTCTGAATTACGCATTTGATCAAAAACCCGACCAAAACACCTCCGAATGATCTAGAATTTTGCACACACATCCAAAATTACCTAACGAAGCTGTAACCACTCTCGAAATTCCATTCTGACCCTCGGATCAAATTCTCGGCTATCAACCGAAATTCGCCAAAATACTAACTTTGCCAATTCAAGCCTAATTCTACACCGGACCTCCAAAATCAATTCCTATAACACTCCTAAGTCAAAAATCATCCCCCGAAGCTAACCGAATCACCGGAAATCACATCCGAGCCCTCTAACTCAATATTCAACATCCAGTTGACTTTTCCAAAACAAGCATTCCTTTAAGAGACTAAGTATCTCATTTTCTACCAATACCAATCCAAATCAACTCGATCACATCAAATACCGATAACGAAGCATAGAGAAACATAATATGGGGAAACGGGGTGGTAACTCACGTGACGAAGGGCCGGGTCATCACATCCTCCCCAACTAAAACAAACGCTCGTCCTCGAGGGGGTCAAGAAACATACCTGGAACCTCAAACAGGCGAGGATATATGCTCCGCATCACCTGCTCAGTCTCCCAAGTAGCCTCCTCCACAGGCCGACCTCTTCACTGCACTTTTACTGAAGCTATATCCTTTGATCTCAACTTTCGAACCTGACGACCCAAAATGGCCACTGGCTCCACATCATAGGTCAAATCATCATCCAACTGAACGGTGCTAAAATCCAATACATGAGACGGGTCCCTAACATACTTCCGGAGCATAGATACATGAAACACCGGGTGCACGCCCGACAAGCTGGGTGGCAAGGCAAGCTTATAAGCCACCTCCCCCAATCCTCCTAAGTACCTTAAAAGGTCCAATAAAACACGGACTCAGCTTCCCTTTCTTTCCAAACCACATAACACCCTTCATGGGCGAAACCTTCAGCAAGACCTTCTCACCCACCATATATGACACATTTCGAACCTTTCGGTCCGCATAACTCTTCTAACGCGACTGTGCTGTACGAAGCCTCTCCTGAATCAGCTTCACCTTCTCTAAGGCATCCTGAACCATCTCAGTCCCCAATAACCTAGCCTCACTAGGCTCGAACCATCCAACAGAAGATCTACACTGCCTCCAATACAACGCCTTATACGGAGCCATCTGAATGCTCGACTGATAACTGTTGTTGTAGGCAAACTCAACAAGCGGAAAAAACTCATCCCAAGAACCTCCAAAATCAATAACACAGGCACGCAACATGTCCTCCAATATTTAAATAGTACGCTCGAACTGCCCGTCCGTCTGAGGATTGAATGCTGTGCTCAACTCCACCTGTGTACCCAACTCTCACTGAAACGTCCTCAAAACTGAGAAGTGAACTGAGTACCCCTATCTGAGATAATAGACACTGAAAACCCATGAAATCTGACAATCTCCCGAATAGAGATCCCTACCTGCCGCTCCGAAGAATAGGTAGTACATACTGGAATGAAGTGCGCGGACTTGGTCAGCCGATCCACAATCACCCAAATCGAATTGAACTTCTTCAAAGTCCGAGGGAGACCACTCACAAAATCCATAGTAATCCTCTCCCACTTCCACTCGGGAATAATCATCCGCTGAAGTACACCACCCAGCCTCTGATGCTCGTGCTTTACCTGCTGACAGTTGAGACACCAAGCGACAAACCCTACTATATCCTTCTTCATCTTCCTCCACCAGTAGTGCTGCCTCAGATCCTGATACATCTTCGCGGCACCAGGATGAATGGAATACCGCGAGCTGTGGGCCTCCTCTAATATCAACTCCCGAAGCCCATCCACATTGGGAACACAAATCCATCCCTGTATCCTCAACACGCCATCATCATCAATGGTCACCTCCCTAGTATCATCATGCTGAACCCTGTCCTTAAGGACAAGCAATTGTGGATCATCATACTGGCGCCCTCTGATGCGATCATATAAGGAAGACTGAGAAGCCACCCAAGCCAACACCCGACTAGGATCCAAAATATCTAATCACACCATCCGATTGGCTAAAGCCTGGATATCAACTGCAAAAGGCCTCTCCCCAATTGGCATGTACGCCAAAACTCCCCATACTAACCGCCTTCCGGCTCAAATCATCAGCCACTATATTGGCCTTCCCCGGGTGATACAAAATGGTAATATCATAATCCTTGAGTAGCTCTAGCCACCTCCGCTACCTCAAATTCAGATCCTTTTGCTTGAATAGATGCTGAAGACTGCGATGATCAGTGAATACCTCAGAAGATACACCATACAAGTAGTGCCTCCAAATCTTCTGAGCATGAACTATATCAGCCAACTCCAAATCATGTACAAGGTAGTTCTTGTCGTGGGGCTTCAACTGACGAGAAGCATAAGCAATAACTCTACCCTCCTGCATCAATACACATCCGATCCCAACTCTCGAAGTATCACAATATACAGTATAGGAACCTGCGGCCAAGGGCAAAACCAATATTGGAGCAGTGGTCAAAGCTGCCTTGAGCTTTTGAAAGCTCTCCTCGCACTCGTCTGACCATACAAATGGAGCACCCTTTTGAGTCAACTTGGTCAAGGGCGATGCAATAGAGGAAAATCCCTGAACAAATCGACGATAATAACCTGCCAACCCAAGGAAACTACGAATCTCTGTGGCTGATGTCAGTCTAGGCCAACTCTGCAAAGCCTCTATCTTCTTCGGGTCGATCTGAATACCCTTGCTGTACACCACGTGCCCCAAGAAAGCTACTGAGCTGAGCCAAAACTCGCACTTGGAGAACTTTGCATAAAGCTTCTCCTCCCTTAATCTCTGTAATACAACTCGAAAATGCTGTGCATGCTCCTCCTGGCTATACGAGTACACCAGAATATCATCAATAAAGACAATCACGAATGAATTCAGATACGGCCGAAATACACTATTCATCAAGTACATGAACGCTGCTGGGGCATTTGTCAGCCCAAGGGACATAACAAGAAACTCATAATGTCCATATCTAGTCCTGAAAGCAGTCTTCATTATATCTGAATCCCTGATCTTCAACTGGTGATAGCCTGAACGGAGATCAATCTTGGAGAATACCCTCGCCCCCTAAAGCTGGTCAAATAAATCATCAATACGAGGTAGGGGATACTTGTTATTCACTGTTACTTTGTTCAATTGCCTGTAGTCAATGCACATTCTCATGGTGACATCTTTCTTCTTCAAAAATAGGACCGGCGCACCCCACGGTGACATGCTAGGTCGAATGAACCCCTTATCTAGGAGTTCCTGAAGCTGATCCTTCAATTCTTTCAACTCCGTTGGTGCCATACGATATGGAGGAATGGAAATGGGCTGAGTGCCCGGCACCAGGTCAATACCAAAATCATTGTCCCTATCCGGTGGCATGCCCGGCAGGTCTGTAGGAAACACATATGGAAACTCCCTCACAACCGGGACAGAATCAATGCAAGGAGTCTCGATTCCAACATCCCTCACAAAAGCCAAATATGAAAGACAACCTTTCCCAACCATACGCTGGTCTTTTAGGAAAGAAATCACCTTGCTAGAAGCATAGTCAGTCACGCCACGCCACTCAATCCTCGAAACACCCGGTATAGCCAACGTGACTGTCTTAGCATGACAGTCCAGAATAGCATGACACGGAGATAACCAGTCCATGCCAAAAATAATATTAAAATCCATCATGCTCAATAGAAATAGATTAACTCGGGTCTCTAGACCCCCAGTAGTCACCAAAAATGACCGATATACATGGTTTACAACAATAGTATCACCACCGGGGTAGATACATGAACTGGTAAAGCAAGACACCCTCGGGTCGTACCCAAATAATGAACAAAATATGAAGACACATAGGAATAGGTGGAATCGGGATCAAATAAGACTGAGGCATCCCTGTGGCAGACATAAATAATACCTGTGATAACAGCATCCGAAGTAATAGCATCTGTCCTGCCCTGGAGAGCATAAAAGCTAGCCTGACCACCGCCCTATCGGCCTCCCCTTCTGGGGCGACCCCTGGCTGCCTGACCCTCACCCTTAGCTGGCAGGGCGGGTGCTGAAGAAACTGGACCAGAAGATGAGGGCTGACCCCTCTGATGAGATGAGCTAGCAGCACGACAAGGACACTCCCTCTGCATATGCCCGAACTCTCCACACTCATAGCAACTCTCGGGTGCTGGGAACTAGGACTTAAGGGAACCCCTCATGCCAGGGTGGCTAGCTGATGCACTCGGCCTGGAAGAACCCTGAGCAGATGGAGCACGAGACGAACTCTATGCTAGAAGATCTCTGAGAGATGGCTGACTCTGCTGAGAAAAATGATAACCCCAACCTGAAGATCCTCCTCGATACTCAGGTCGAGCTGACAGAGTGGGCCTGAAAGAATGACCCCGACCCTACTGGAACTGGCCCTTCAAAGGAGCGCTACTGTGACTACTAGAAACTCGAGGCCTCTTGGCCTCCCTCTCATCTCGATCCTGGCGGTGAATCGACTCAATATCTCGAGTTATATCCACCGACTCCTCAAATGAAGCACCCATCACTCTCTCTTTAGTCATAAGAATACGAAGAGGGTAGTGGAGACCATCAACAAACCTCCGGATACGCTCACGGTCCGTCGGAACCAACCAAACTGCATGCCGAGACAACTCAGAAAATCTCATCTCATACTGTGTCACTGACATCTCTCCCTGCTGTAGCCCCTCAAACTGTCTGCGCAGTTCCTCTCTGCGGGACTGTGGTACATACTTCAAAAAAAGAGAGTGGAGAACTCCTGCCAAGTCAAAGGTGCTGCATCAACCGGCCTATACCACTCATACGCCTCTCACCAAGTGAAGGCAGCTCTAGTGAACTAAAAAGTAGTAAAAGCCACACAGCTGGACTCAAGAATCCCTGCTGTGCGGAGCATCCGCTGACATCTGCCGAGAAAACCCTGGGCATCCTCGCCCTCAACTCCACTAAATGTCGGAGGCTGGAGTCTACCAAACCTCTCGAGGCGACGCTGCTTTTCCTCGGGCATAACTGGAACCCTGTACTCCTGAACTGGTACCACTGGCTGAGCTGGAGGTGCCTCTAGAGTCTGTAATCCCTGCACTACCTGCTCAAGTGTGCGAGCAGCAGGGGTCTGATTGCGTCCCCCGGCCTGTGAAGTAGCTACTGCTGCTGTGGTGGCTGAAACCACCTGAGCCAGGCACATGAAAACTGTCAATATCTGGGCCAATGTCTCCTGGAGACCCGAAATCAAAATGGGCACAGCTGGTGCCTGAACTGGTGCTGCTGGAGCCTGGTCCTGAGCTGGGGCAACTAGAGGATCCACAAGTGCTACCCCTGCTGCTCTGCCTCTACCACGACCATGACCACGACCGTGTCCCCGACCTCTGGTAGCCTTAGTAGGTGGTACTGGTGGTCGTCTATCACGTCTGGTGGCTCGTGTCCTCACCATCTCTGAGAGAATAGAACAAAGAGAAGTTTAGTACTCGGATCAACAAGTTCGCATGACAGAGTTTCAAGAATATGAAGTTTTCCTAACAGGTTCTGCAGCCTCTCGAGGAGAAATACAGGCGTCCCGCTCCGCGAGACTCTACTAAACCGGCTCATGACTCGCGAGACCTAGTAACCTAGGCTCTGATACCAACTTTTCACGACCCCAACCCCGGTCGTGATGGTGCCCAACATAGTGCTAGGCAAGCCCGATTAATTCAACACTCTCAATCCCTCATTTAGAGTCCATTACCAATTAACAGTATTTAAATACCAAATTAACATGATTATAAATCTGTAACAGTATGTAAAGTGTGCGAAATCTAGAAAATAACACTGCAAATCTCACCGATCTGGTGTCATGAGTCAAGAGCCTCTAATACAAGTCTGAGGAACAACCTAAACAAAAGATAGTCTAAAATGCTAAAAGTAAAGATAATAGAGGGATGAATCGGGTCTGCGAACACCTGTGAGCATGTGATTTTTGCCCTATATATGAATTATTCACAAAAATTCAAACAAAACAATTTTTTTATTATTTTACAATTTTTGTGAATTTTGTGGCATTTTCTGTTAATTGTTGCATTTTATTTGTGCATTTTAATACATATAAAAAATAAAAAAATACATTTGAATTTAGGATTTAATTTCATATTTTTAGTATTAGTTAGGGATTAATTTATTTTAGAACAAGATATGAAGAAACTAACAAAAATAGTTCACTTTTGCATTTTTATTGTTTTAATTGCGAAATCATCACGAAATAGTTTTTAAAATAATTTTAGGCATTAATTAGTTTTAGTTTAATTTTATTTGCCTCAGAAAAAATAATACAAAAATACAAATATAAAAAAAAGAAAGAAAAGGAAACAAATGAATAGGAAATAATTAGAAGAAGAGAGCTGGTCTTAAAGGACTGGATTTTGGGCCAAATACTTGAGCCCAAACGAAATTACCCCTTAAATAACCCCTAAACCGGATCCACTTCCACCTGCTAAAGCCCAATATTCCTTCACCCGGTCCAATTTATTAAACCAAAACGACACTGTTTTGTCACTCTCTAATCCTGGCCCTCGATTCCATTTGATCCAATGGCCACAGTTGGATGTTACATTACAATAATAATGTCTGAAAATTCAATTCAAACCCTAGACAAAACCCTCACCCTCCTCGTACCCTCTCCCATTTCCTATTCCCCGCCGGCTCCGTCATACACCGCCCATCTCCATCCGCCCTCCGCCTTAACGCCTTCGGCCGAAAATTGTCACTGGCCGGAAATCGCCGCCGCCGGCAGCGAAGCCCCAAATCACCCCAAAATCTCACACCAGAAATCCTTTTCCTCTTCTCTTGCCAAATCCACACCCCGTTTATCTCAAATCCCAACCAAATACTCCAAATACGCCAAACCGTAGCCGCCGCCGGTGAACGCCACTTACGCCAACAACTACCAAAATTACACCACCAACTCTTCTTGTTCCCCTTTTTCCCTTCCTGCCAATGGTTTCCCTCGAATCTTGCCGGAGCCTGTTGAATCTTTGTTGGAAGATTTTCCGGCCAAGACACAAGGTTATCCAAAATCAACCAAGCTAACACCATAGCTTCTCCTAACCCTCCTCATTCATAATCCCCAATCAGATTCTTTCAAATATCAACACAACTGCTCGAATTTCAAATCAAGTATTCCCCTCAAAACCTTAGCTTCCCCAAACTACACCAAATTCATATCACACGATCCCCTCACTTCCCTCGTGCCGAGTCCGCCACCGGAAACATTCAAATCTCGCTGAAAAGGGCGGCAAAACCCTAGAACTAGTCAGATAAGTTTTCCAATTCTTTCCTTTCTTTCTTTTTTTTTTTTTAACTTTTTTTTATTTTTTTGGCATTTGTTTGTTTGTGTTTAACCCAATTTCAGTAATTAGATTCTATTAACCTAGTTTTCAATTTTTCTGTGTTGGTTGTTTTTATTTAGTATTAGTTTAGTTATAATTAGTTCAATCATTAATTGATAAATAGTGTAGTGTTTAGTTTGAATACATGGCCAGTAGTTTTGTAATATGTTTCTTTAGACTCTAGTTTCAATTCTATTTGGTTCTGTGATGATTAATACTTTGATAGTTTAAATTAGTTTAGTTGTTAAGTGATCTTTGATTCAGTATGTTGGTCCATTAATTCAGACTTTAGGCTTGTTGGTTATAGCTGGTAAACTTCAGCTGGTAATTCTAGGGAGGGGTCAGGGGCACTTTGGGCATTAAAAATTGCCCAGTTTGTTAAAGCTAGTAATGTTAGAACTCAAATAAGGGCAAGGTAGGTATTTCACCAATAGAAAGCAGTATCAGAACCGTCTAGGACCTTCTAGATGGGGTTCTAAACTGAAATTAAAAGAAATAAGGTAGTAACTTCATAAACAAGTCAAGTAAAGGAGGGACTAATGTAAAAAACCAAAATTTGAGGTCTGCCCTCCCTTAGGCCTATAAAAGGCATGTACCTTGCCTTGATTTGCAAGTTTTGAAGCCATAAAAAAACTTCCACCAAAAAACTCTCTAATCTCCAGATCTGATTTCTAAATTAAAGCATTCAAAAACCAAAAAACAATAGAAAATTTCAAAATCCAAAAACAAAACAAAAAATGCAGTAAAAATCAAAAGGCAGACTGTTCCATTGGATTTTTACAGTCTAAATTCGAGTTTAGTTGTTAGTTTGCCTCTTATAGTTGAGTATTTGGTAATTAAAGCACTGAAACTGCTATGATTTGGTCTTTGGAGTCAGATTGAGGTCTATTTGAGTTATTGTTTAGTCGTTTCTGTTGCTGAGGGTCTTCTGGATTGCCTGGGTTCCATTTTGAATTTATTTGGGTAGATTCAAGTGGTTTATGATTGGTTTTCCTGATTCTGTCCTACTTTGAGATTTCCCTGGACTGTCAAATGTATTTCTGGGCTAAAACTGGGTTGATTGATGTTGTTTGAATTCCAATTATTGGTTGCTGTGACTGCTTCCTGCTCTTCTGTTGCTAACGCCCCTTTCTATTCGTTATATTTCTAGGTACATCTAATGCTTTGAAGTTTCTCAATGTATTTGAACAATTATGAAATCAAATAACGAAGCATTGTTACTATATGAATCTGCCTCTGTATTTCACTATTAGTTTAGCTTGTAGTTGTAGATTTTAAATACACCTTAGTATCAATTTGAACTTTCAAAACTTGTTTGTAACTAAACTAGAGAGACTTTGAACTGTTGATTATATGATCATGAGTTTGTACTGAACTGTATGAGTTACTTAGATTTGTTGTGGTCAATCTAGTTATCTATGTCATTAACATGAAGATGAGTCTGTGATTGTAATAGCTAAATGCTGTAGCTTCCAGATTTAAAATGCTAGGATCATAGGCAGGCATGAAATAAGATTTGATTAACTGTACTAATGACATGGTATAATGATCACCTCAATTAGTTAAGCTTCATATGATTGTCTGTGTTAATTCACAATTCAAACAATTCCACTTGATTACTCACTCAACATCTAATTGTCACGTGAACTAGAAATAGGCTCCTCGAGTTAGTCTTGAGATTTAGATAGTAAATGATTTGATCTGGTTAGTGCATCTGAATAATGCTATCATTATTTAGTTGTGTAAAATTAGGCAGGAAATTAGAATTGAATCATTCATTATCACTTTGATTATAATAGTCTGAAGCAATATCATTGGGCATTGGTGAATCGAAACGTGGCTGGGACTCGACAGTCCACTTTCAAGTGGTATAGGTTTCAAAGCCGAAATGAGTGGCCCAGGTCTGGATCAAATTTGCATATTCATTTGGGCCTAGGCCCATGCCTGCGATTGGTCTATTTGTGCTGGACCTGGATCATAATTCCTTTACTCAGGTTACCTGGAGTTTGAGGATCTAAACGTAATAACTCTTAAACATTAATAATTAGTTAGGTTTTTTTTTGTTAGAAACAAATTAGGTAGAAAAGTAGCCTGCTTTAGGACACCCTTTAAAACAAATGAGATGGGCCTCGCAAAACAAAATACATAAATTGCGGGGCCCTTAATAAATATTATATACTTAGACTTCGGGATAGGCAGTTTAGCAAATTTCACTGCCATCCCCAAAATAATAATACGTTAGTCACTTTAGGTGCATTTTAATAATCTTACTTTCTTAAATACGACTTCACATTTATGTGACCCAAATCCAAATCTCAACGGAGTCAAAATATGTTGACAACCACGGGTGCACTGGTGCGATGTGGTTCGAGATGCATTTTCACGACGTTGCAATTCTTATTCAAATAAAAAAAATAAAAGCGGGTTACTACTAAAAGGCACATAAGTTAGAACATGTTTTGAAATTAGATAAAATCAAATACAACAGTTGAGCGACCGTTCTAGAACCACGGAATCCGGGAATGCCTAACACCTTCTTTCGGGTTAATAGAATTCCTTACTCAAATTTCTGGATCGCGGACTGTTAAACAGAGTCAATAATTTCCTCGATTCGGGATTCAACCGGTGACTTGGGACACCATTAATCTCCCAAGTGGCGACTCTGAATATTAATAATTAAATCCCGTTCCGATTGTCCTGTAATTGGAAAAACTCCTTTGCGCCCTTGCGTGTGTAATGAAAAAGGAGGTGTGACAGCTCTGGCGACTCTGCTGGGGAGAAGAACCCAGAACATTTTGTTCAGGGTTCAGAATTCGGCTTAGAATAATTGTTATGTTTGGCTTTATATGATTTTCCTACATGTTTTCCTGCTAAATGTGCTAAATGTTTACCGCTTTGATATTATCTAAACTGTATATAAACTGTGCCGAAACCCTTCTCTTCTCACCTCCGGGGATGTGCTTACTGGTTGAGACTCCCTATTCTGTTAGTGTCAATACCTTGAAATAAGAAAGAGACCAGACAAGTTACTAAGTCAGATGACCTTTTGGTTCCCGGTACGTAGCCCCCTCCTCGACTCGAGTTGTCCCCTCGGGTACACTGTCTAGGACATATACCTAGGTTTTAAACCTAGAATAACTTGACTCCATGCCAGATCCCTAGTAGGAACGCTTATTTGCGTCACGTGCATATGACTTAGGGGACTCAACACAGGGTTGGGTCCGTCTAGGACAGGTAACCGGATATGAAACGACCACCATAATGCATTTTACGTGTTACATTTATTTGTCTCGGACTCGCATGCTGACCGGCTTGAATATTTGGGAAAAGTGAAAAGAAATAATAGTGTAAAGATTTAGTTACATGATTTAGCAAAAACTAATGTCCAAGTAGCACCGAAACTCTGCCGAATTTTTGAGAAAAAGGAGAAAAGAGAAAGAAAATATTGACAATGAAAATAAAGAGGGTGAGGTGTGAAAATAAAGCGAGTGGGGCCCGTTTATGTTTTTTTTTTCATTTTGTATAGGAAAAGAAAAATATGAAAAATCCAAAAAAAAAGTTTTTGCATTAGATCATTTTTCGAAAACCAAAAAAGGGGGAAAAAGAAAATTCAAATAGATTTTGAATTTTTATCATTTTCAAGAAAAGACAAAAACATATGTTTAGTTGTTTTTAATTTTCGCCCATATCCGATCTGCCCGAACTACGCAGGTTTGATTCTCACCGGTGTGAGATACGTAGGTAACCCTCGACGGGTCCAACCATCCCTTTTCAAAAAAATATAGCCAAAAATGTTAAAATTTTCATTTTTTCATAAATAAATCGGGTGATGCCGTTTTTTTCAAAAATAGCCGAATGTTCCCGAAGGGACGATGGAAGGCTGCTTTTGTGAGAACAACCACATTTGGTCATTTGTTAAAGATTTTGGCCGGTTAGCCAATGCATCCTTAAAATCTTCACCCGAAGTGCTGAAAGATCGTATTTGCAAAACCAGGTTTGTTTTTGAAATTAGGAATTTGAATGGGAAAAATATAGTGTCATTTTTGCTTTTAGGTCAAAATAAGTGATTAAATCACCTTAATAAATGTGCAGGATGAGCACGACTCAAAATGAACCTTTCTCAATCATGTATAAAATCCCTTTGGAGTTACGTCTGTGGTGGAACGATTTAGGAGGCGAAGGGCAAGATGAAGTCAAGAAATATTTGAAAGGGCTTACCGGTTTGCTAGAGATTGTGCCTCTGGGAGATATTATCATAACACTAGTGATGTGTTGGGACCCGGCACATAACGTGTTCAATTTTTCAGACTTTGAGCTTACCCCGACATTAGAGGAAATAGCTAGCTACATCGAAAAAGATGAGGTTCCTTTAAGGAACAAATACTTGGTTGCCCCGAGAACTGTAGCTATACACAAATTCTTAGACTCTCTGAAGATAATCAGGACGGTTCATAACGCGGATTTGGCGAATGGCTTTTGCAATCTACACTTCATATACCACATATATGGCCATATCGGGGGGTTCAACAACCCGAAAAGCAAGATATGTAGCAAACGGAACCGCCAAAAATGGGAGGAACATAGACGTGTCACTTTCATGGTGGTCTTTTTGGGGCTTCTTGTCTTCCCAAGAAAGGATGGTAACATCGACATAAAAATCGTGGGGGTCGTTAGCACTTTAATGACTCAAGCCAAAAGCACCCTGGCACCTATGATATTAGCTGACATCTTCTGTGCTCTTACTGCCTGCAAGGCCGGGGAAGACTTCTTCGAGGGATGCAATCTACTATTACAAATGTGGATGACCGAGCATCTGTGCCATCGTCCCCAGTTTTTGAGCTACGAGTCTCCAGAGAAAACCTGCATAGAAGAGTTTTACACAAGGATTAAAGGGATCAATCTGCCGGAAGGATTCCCGGGTTGGACAACGTACTTTTGGTCCCTCACTGCTAGTCAAATAGAATGGACGTTTGGATGGTTGCCCGTTGATGAAATCATATATATGCTAGCAGCAAGGCCGCATTTCCTCTTGATGGGTCTTAGAAGCATTCAGCCTTACGCCCTGTACCGGGTATTGAGACAACTCGGGAGATGCCAGATAGTGCCCAAAGACGATGATATTAGTTTGCAAGTGGTTGAGATTGGCCCCGACGGCCAATTCCTAAAGCAAAGGTTCGCCAGGTCTGGAGCGAATGTTAATATTTGGTGGCGAATACTTCTGTCTGAGATCGATCCAAAGGAGAAGTGTCACCTGATTATCAGGCTTGGTATAGAAGGGACGTGGCATTCGGAAGGCCGACGAAAAGGCCTCACCTCCAGCAGTTTGCTGAATCGTCGCAAGAGCAGTGGGCCTGGTTAGCCAAAGAAAATGTGTACAGGGCAAAAATAGGAGAGTTGGAAAAGCAGGTCCAAGACCTTAGGTTTGAAAACAGCGTGCAAGCCGCGGCTGACGAAGATGAGAAAAGGAAATTGGCCAAAGAAAACGAAGCCTTACGAGCCCAAATCCAGAAAATAAAGCTAGCGGCTAAAAACCCTGTTAGAAGTGCCAAAGATGCAAAGCTTATAGAAAGTTTAAGGTGAAAAGTAAATGACTATAGTTTCGACCTCAACAAAACAGAAAGGGAACTAGCCGGGGTTCAAAAACAGTTGGCTAAAAATGCAGAAGAACGAGACCGCATGATTAAGCAGTTGAGAGAAGAACACGATAATGAGGTTGTGGGACTGAGGAAAAAGGTCATTACCACAGAAAACAAAATGATCAAACAAGCAAAAGAGTTCAAGGTTGAAAGGGAGAACTGTTATAAAACATTAGCACAATTAGAAATGGACCTGCAACAACTCCAGGAGCGAAGTCAGCAGACTTTGGAGGCCAGGGCCGAACAAATAGGGCGGCTGCTTTAGGAAAAAGACATAATCAGAGAAAGAATCCTAGCTATTGCTCACTACATCACTAGAAAATTCCAAATGTGTGAGAATATGACTCAGACTACCTTCTTTGCCTTAGTGATGATATTTGTAAAACAGATAATGAGTGACCTGGACAGACTCCAAGGGGAACTTGCACATAGGCCCGCGACGAGACCAAACAATGTCCCGCGGGCACCAGGAGCTTTAATGTACTCATGATTGTCATTAGAGTCTGTATTTTGCTTTCACCATAGTTTGTCAGTTATTTGAGTCTGTACTTTCTTTTCGAGTCAGTCTGTACTTTCATTTTTAAAGTAGAATAATTGCTGATGGAGTTTGCAGCCCGTCTTGTCAGTTAGAGTCTGTTAGTTGTCTTCATGCGTCAGTTTTGAGTCCTTGTAATTGAAATGCTTGATATTAGTAAAATTGAAAATTCCAAAAACATTCTTGTTGCTATGTTACATTTATTGCATTCGATCTGATTCAGGCATGGGCACGATGCATAGGCAATCCCTATAGGATCCGACCATAGCCATATAAAAAAGGAAAATACAGTGAGAATAAACAGCCAAAAGGAAAAGAAGAGCGGAACGATAAAAGAAAAATGGGAGAGAAAAAGAGAAACAAAAAGAGGGGAAAATCCGCAACAAAGAAACAATGGTAGAGTAAAAAGAAACAAGGCAAGAATAAAAGAAAGACATCACAGTCAAGAATAAATAAAGTCGGGATGACACAAGCTATCGAACAAATGCATGCTAGAAACCATTAACTGCCCAGGTGCATTTATGCCTCAAATGTGCGGTTATCTATATGTTAATGCCCTAACCACTAACAACGTTGTTGATGATGAGTCAGACAGGTGGTTCAGTTGACTGTCATTCTAGCAACCCACCTATACAACACCCACTCTAAAGATAAGTCAAATATGGTCAACCAAGAGTTAGAAGCAAGCATCGTCGACCCATCTAGGGAGGAAAAAGTTGTGGATGTCAACGCCATGAAAGAGGAAATGTATAAATTGAAGCAACAGATGGCCGAAATGTATTAGGCTTGGTCAAAGGGACACCCACTACCAGCCTACCCTGCTAACCCTACCTATATCCCACCATTAGCTCAGCCACATGATCCTCCTACAGTTAATTCCTCTCTGACCTACCCCACCTACAAGCAATACTATGCAACTACTTCCCAAACACCACCACCTCCACCACCCAAACAAATCCCATGTCCTCCACCTCCCACCACTACCGTGTTTGTGGCTCCTCCACCTGCCACATTACAGAGATCTTTTAGTGAACCCCTATTTCAAACCCAGGAAACCCAGTATTACCCACAGGAACCCACCTTCAAACCACCAGAACCATATCCTTACACTCCCCGTCTTAATATCTCCGCTGAAGAAGAGAAGCCTGCTAAAAACCCTGAGCAGGAAGAAATTATACGAAAGGTGAAAAGCTTGGAACAATCGTTCAGAAATATACAAGGTCTAGGAGGACAGGTGAGTGTGGCCTACAAAGGCTTGTGCTTGTTTCCTGACGTCCAATTGCCTGCGGGATTCAAGTTACCAAAGTTTGATCTGTATGACAGACATGGTGACCCAATAGCCCATCTGCGGGGATTTTACAGCAAGATGAGAGGCACTGGGGGAAGGGATGAGTTATTAATGGCATATTTTGGTCAAAGTCTCAGTGGTGCTGCTTTGGAATGGTACACGCGGCAAGATCATGTTCGATGGTACACATGGGATGATTTGGTCCAGGCATTCGCGGGCCATTTTCAGTACAACTTAGAGATTGTCCCGGACCGGTTGTCATTGACCAAAATTGAGAAGAAACCAGGGGAAAGCTTCAGGGAGTACGATTTTTGGTGGAGAGAACAGGCCGCCGGAGTTGATCCTCCAATGAAGGAAGGCGAGATGATCGATTATTTTCTGCAGTCTTTGGAGCCTACTTATTATGGTCATCTGGTATCGGCAGTTGGAAAAAATTTTAACGAGGTAGTAAAAATGGAAGTATGGTGGAAGAGGGTCTCAAAACTAACAAAATCATAAGCTATTCGGCAATTAAAGCAACTACCCAGGCCATCCAGAGCGGCACTGGAGGGGTATTGGGAAAGAAGAAAAAGGAAGATGTTACAGTAGTAGAATCAAGAGCTTGGTCTAGTGGTCCATCCCCATATTGTCACCAACCATGCCCCCATCCCCAAACCTACCCACACAATCTATACGGCCCGCCACAACATTACTATCCACCTCCCACCCCCACTTCTCTGTTTACCATGCCCAAACATACCCTCAACCTCAGGCGCCATGGCGTGCACCCGCCCCACAAAATACTTACCACACTCAAAATGCCTACCCACCTCCGAGAGCCTATAAAAACCCCACTGGATATGGTTTTCGACCCAAACTTGCTTCCAAGAATGACAGGCTGCAGAAGAAGAAAACTTTCACACCATTGGGAGAATCTTACACCAGCTTATACCACAGATTGAGGCAATTGGGCATGCTAAGTCCGATTGAACCCACAATACCAAATCCTCCACCAACGAACCTGGACCATTCGGTGAATTGCGAGTATTGCTCAGGTGCTCCGGGGCATGATACAGAGAAATGCTGGTATTTGAAAACGGCCATCCAGGAGCTCATTCATACTCGCCGAATTGAGGTGCAAGCTCCAGAGATGCCTAACATCACGCAGAATCCATTGCCAACCCATCATGAGACTCATATGATTGAGCTAGTGCAAAAGAGGGAATCTAAGAAGCCGTGACAAATCGGGATGATGATCAAGGCTGGTGAAGACAGGTCACATGAGAAACCAACCAATGGGAAAGAAGTGATCAAGGAAGGAGAGATAGTTAAGAAACCGGTGGGGGTGATAAAAAAGGAGCCGTTGAACAGTGATGCAGTAAAATAAGAACCAGTCAAAGTGGTGGTACTGGGAGCAGTTGCCAAGCCCGTTGTAATCGTGAAAGGGGCTCACACGGAGCCATTTATCATCAAGCCAGTAACTCAATTGCCAATAGTCAGCGAAAAGACCGTCCTGTGGAATTACGACCGAGTGACTGTGACATACAAAGGGATGGAAGTTAAAGAAGAAGTTTGTGAAACCCATGGGCTGACTCGTTCAGGGAGATGCTTTGCCCCTGAAGAGCAGAGAAAGGTTAAAGCAGCCAAGGATAATCTAGCACCAGTAAAAAGGGCCGTGACTGAAGAAGAGGCTGAAGAATTCTTAAAAAAGATGAAGGCGCAAGATTATTCCATTGTGGAACAGTTGAGGAAAACCCCGGCAAAGATCTCATTGCTGTGTTTATTGATCCATTCAGATGAGCATCGCCGGGCGTTGATGAAGATTTTGAATGAAGCCCATGTTCCGGATAAGATCTCTGTAAATCATCTGGAGGAAATAGCGAACCAGATTTTTGAGGTCAACAGGGTTACATTTTCTGACAATGAGTTTCCTTTGGAAGGTACTGAGCATAATAGGGCACTTTACCTCACAGTGAAATGTGAAGACTCTGTGGTTACTCGAGTGTTGATTGACAACAGGTCCAGTGCAAACATTTGCCCTCTCTCCACCCTAGAAAAGTTAAAAGTGGACAGTGAGAGAATCCAGAAGAATAGCATCTGCGTGCGAGGATTTGATGGAGGAGGAAAGGACACGGTTGGGGATATCGTGTTAGAACTGATAATAGGACCGGTTGAATTCACAATGGAGTTCCAAGTGCTCGACATGGCAGTTTCTTACAATCTCTTATTAGGTCGGCTCTGGATTCATGCAGCAAAAGCTGTGTTATGCCTTTTGATGAAGCTGAGGACGACAAAGGTCCATGGGTTTACCAAGTCTTGGACATAGTGTCGGTTGCCAAAATCTCGGAAGGAGAGTGTATTCCTAGGCCCAGAGTAGCTGCTCCATCTGTCATGGTGGCTTCAGAAATGATAAGGAATGGATTTTTACCTGGAAAAGGCTTGGGTGCCTCGTTACAAGGCATCATACAGCCAGTATCTCTTCCTGGAAACCTGGATATTTTTGGTTTAGGCTTTAAGCCCACTATTGCTGACATAAGGTGAGCTAAAAAGATGAAAAAAAGAGCATGGACCCTTCCAAAACCCATACCCCGCCTATCCCGTTCCTTTGTCCGGCCTGGTACTAAGAGGCGCCCAGCAATGGCAATGCTTAATTCTGTTGTGATAAAACCCAACAAGGAGCTGATTGAGAGGTTTAGAAAGCTGTTTGATGATGTGAATGTGGTGGAGGCAGGCGAAGGTCCAAGAAAAATAGATGTGCAGTCGTGGGGGCCCATGCAAAGCTTAATAATTGGGAGGCTACTCCTCTTCCTACCCGGAGGGAGTCTGGTAGTTAGTTTTGATTTTCCTTTCAGTTTAATCTGGATTATTTTCAAGGTTGTAATTTGGATGCTATGTTCCGTCCGTTTGGATGAGTTAAACCTTGTTATCTTACAATTTTAATGAAATGCAATTTCCTTTCTTTTTTCATTCCTGATAGCCTTTATTTTGTCTTTCTTTTCTTTCTTGTACAGTCCCTTTTATGCTGGTATCACTGATGTGTCATGCATGAGGAGTCTTCGGCCTAGTATTGATTACCAATCTAACTCCAAAATAATAATACAAGAAATTGAGTGTGATGACGAGGTAGAATATGATGATGAGGCAGCCTTTGAAGAAATCAGTACAGAATTAAGCCAATTTGAGGAAAAACCCAAACCTAATCTGAACGACACAGAGGCAATCAATTTAGGGGATCCGGAGAATGTTCGAGAAACAAAAATAAGTGTCCATTTGAAGCCCCCGCTTAGAGAAGAGATAATCAAAGTGCTGCTTGAGTACAAAGATATTTTTGCATGGTCATATGACGATATGCCGGGTTTAAGCACCGATATGGTGGTCCACAAATGGCCCACAGACCCCGCATGCCCTCCTGTCAAGCAGAAGCTGAGGAAATTTAAAACAAATATCAGTGTAAAAATCAAAGAAGAAGTCACCAAGAAGTTTGATGCGAAGGTCATCCGAGTCACTCGGTATCCCATCTGGTTAGCTAATGTTATGCCTGTACTAAAGAAGGATGGAAAGACCAGAGTGTGTGTTGATTACTGTGATCTCAATAAGGCGAGTCCAAAAGACAACTTCCCACTGCCAAACATCCATATATTGATTGACAATTGTGCCAAACATGAGATTGGTTCCTTCGTGGATTGTTATGCGGGCTATCACCAGATTTTAATGGATGAGGAAGATGTGGAAAAGACGACATTCATCATGCCTTGGGGGACGTATTGTTATAGGGTCATGCCATTTGGGTTGAAGAACGCAGGGGCAACATATATGAGGGTAATGACCACCATGTTCCATGATATGATACATCGGGAAATTGAGGTCTATGTCGACAATGTGATCATAAAGTCAAGGAAGCAATGTGACCATGTCAAAGACCTGAAGAAATTTTTCCAGAGGCTCCGTAGGTACAATCTCAAACTTAATCCAGCAAAGTGTGCATTTGGAGTTTCGTCGGGGAAGTTGTTAGGGTTCGTGGTAAGTCGACGCGGTATTGAGTTAGACCCGTCCAAAATCAAAGCCATTCAGGAGTTACCACCACCAAAAAGCAAGAAAGAGGTGATGAGTTTGCTCGGCAGGTTGAATTATAGCAGCAGGTTCATTGCCCAGCTTACGACGACTTACGAGCCTATCTTTAAGCTGCTAAAGAAAGATGATGCGGGCAGATGGACAGATGAATGTTAGGAAGCATTTGACAAGATTAAGGAATATTTGGCCAGTCCACCTGTGTTGGTTCCGCCAGAGCCGGGAAGACCCTTGATCCTCTATCTGGCAGTTTTGGATAACTCTTTTGGCTGTGTACTGGGGCAGCATGATGTCATAGGAAAGAAAGAGCAGGCTATTTACTACCTCAGCAAGAAGTTCACATCTTATTAGGTAAAGTACACTCAGCTCGAGAGGACGTGTTGTGCTTTAACCTGGGTAGTGCAGAAATTGAAACATTACTTGTCATCATACACTACCTATCTCATCTCGCGGTTGGATCCATTGAAGTACATTTTTCAGAAACCCATGCCCACAGGGAGGCTCGCGAAGTGGCAAATCTTGCTCACGGAATTTGATATTGTCTACGTGACCCAGACCACAATGAAGGCACAAGCAGTGGCTGATCATCTAGCCGAGAACCTAGTTGATGATGAATATGAACCTTTAAAGACATATTTCCCTGATGAGGAGACAATGTATGTCGAGGAATTAGAACAAGTCAAAAAGCCAGGGTGGAAGTTGTTCTTTGATGGGGCTGCCAATACCAAAGGCATCGGGATAAGAGCGGTACTTATTTCTGAGACAGGGCAACACTACCCTGTTACAACTCAACTTCGTTTCTAATGCACCAATAATATGGCTGAATACGAGGCATGTATCTTGGGTTTGAGGTTGGCTATAGACATGGGTGTCCAGGAGATCTTGGTCATGGGCGACTCAGATCTTCTGGTGCATCAGATTTAGGGAGAATAGGAAACGCGAGACTTAAAGCTCAACTGTACCAGCAGTGTTTGCATGAACTTTGTCAACGGTTTCAGTCGATAGACTTCAGGCATATCCCAAGGATTCATAATGAAGTTGCTGACGCTTTGGCCACTTTGGCATCGATGTTGCATCATCCAAATAAGGCATACGTGGACCCGTTGCGGATTCAGGTCTGAGATCAGCATGCCTATTGTAACATGGTGGAAGAGGAGCTTGATGGTGATCCGTGGTTTCATGATATCAAAGAATACCTCAGGATGGGAGTATATCCGGCACAGGCCACAGGGGATCAAAAGAGAGCCATTATACGATTAGCAAACGAATTTTTCTTCACTGGGGGAGTGTTGTACAAAAGAACTCCAGATCTTGGTTTACTGAGGTGCATGGATGCTAAACAGGCCACAACTATCATGACCGAGGTACATGCGGGAGTTTGTGGACCTCATATGAGTGGATATGTATTGGCCAAGAAGATTCTTCGAGCAGGATATTATTGGCTCACTATGAAACGGGATTGTATCAGTTTCGTGCGCAAGTGTTATCAATGCCAAGTACACGGAGATTTGATTCATTCTCCACCATCTGAATTGCACACAATGTTGGCACCATGGCCCTTCGTTGCTTGGGGAATGGATGTCATTGGGCCAATTGAGCCAGCGGCATCAAATGGGCACAATTTTATACTGGTATCCATTGATTATTTCACTAAGTGAGTTGAGGCAAAAACTTTCAAATCGGTGACCAAGAAGGCAGTGGTCGATTTTGTGCATTCGAATATCATTTGTCGATTTGTAGTCCCGAAGGTAATTATCACAGACAATGGGGACAATCTCAATAGCCATCTGATGGTGGAGATGTGTCAGCATTATAAGATCACGCACCGCAATTCCACCCCATATCGCCCCACGGCGAATGGAGCGGTCGAAGTAGCTAACAAGAACATCAAGAAGATACTTCGAAAAATGGTTGAAGGGTCCAAGCAATAGCATGAGAAGTTACCTTTCGCCTGTTAGGCTATCGCACTACTGTTCGCACTTCAGTAGGGGTGACTTCTTATTCATTGGTATACGACACGGAAGCAGTAATACCCGTAGAGGTTGAAATACCATCCCTTCGGATTATCGCTGAGGAGGGAATTGACGATGTTGAATGGGTCAAGGCCCGTTTGGAACAACTGAGCTTGATTGATGAAAAGAGATTGGCAGCAGTATGTCATGAACAATTATACCAACAGAGAATGGCAAGAGCGTATAACAAGAAAGTGCGCCCACGGAAGTTTGAAGTAGGGCAATTGGTGTTGAGGCGTATTTTACCTCATTGGGCCGAAGCAAAAGGAAAGTTCGCCCCCAACTGGCAGGGGCCATTTGTTGTAACCAGAGTGTTGTCCAATGATGCGTTATATCTAACAGATGTGGAAGGAAAATAGAAATGGCTATCAACTTCGATGCAGTCAAGCGATACTATGTATGATTTCTTTGTCTAATTGTACTTAATTTTATTTGGCATGTTTTGAGATTGCAATGACGAAGGCATTTTGTTCTGCTATCCAAACACTTTATTCTTTGTAATCCCTTTGAGGCTTATTCTATTTTCTTTTGTACCCCTCTTTCAGAATCAATAATAAAACTCGTAGGCCCGAGCGGGAAAGTAAGTGTTGAAACAAGAGAAAAGAAGTGAAAAAGAAAATGAAGAGAAAAGGAAAAGAAGAAGAAAAGAAAAAAAAGAGGAGAAAAGAAAAGAAAAGAAAAGAAAAGAAAAGAAAAGAAGAGAAAAGAAAAGAAAAGAAAAAGAGGAGAAAAGAAAAGAAAAGAGAAAAAGAAGAGAAAAAAAAGAAGAAGAAGAAGAAGAAGAAGAAGAAGAAGAAGAAAAAGAAGAAAAAATATAGAAAAGAAAAGAAATGAAAAGAAAGAAAAGGGAAAGTGGAAGAAAGGAAAGATCGCAACCACGAAGTAATTTTATGCCCTGAACTACATTTGACTTGATTCCGAAAGGATACGTAGGCAGCCTCTCTCTGAGGTTCAGTCACACCAAAATAAAAATCCAAAGGTCCCCAAGAAAGAAACTGGGGCAGAAGTTGTGATCGTTGTAAGAAAAGCTGATTCCGGAAGTTGTAATATTAAACCCGTGATCGAATTATTTTGAGCCTCCATACCCTTCTTTCTAAACCCTATCCAAAAGCCTGCATTACGGTCCAAAGAAAGACCTTCCGATCAATCTTCAAGAAATGCCAATGCGAGCAGGTAAAGTGATTCATGTTGGGGGTAACACTCTGGAACCAGAGGAGAAATGGCAGAAATGAGAGAGTCTTATTGGTAAAAACCTTCACGGGCACCATAAGGCGACGTGAGTTGAGAGAAATAAAAAATGAGAGAGTCTTATTGGTGAAAACCCTCACGGGCACTGTAAGGCAACGTGAGCTGAGAGAAGTAAGAAATGAGAGAGTCTTATTGGTGAAAACTCTTATGGGCACCGTAAGGCGAAGGTGAGGTTCTTTAATGGGCAAGTGAAACAAGTCTTTGGTTTAAAGGTGCTCGAAACATGGCAAGATGAGCGAGGTTTGGGTTTTGGCGAAAGTCAGGTTATGAAAGTCTTGAATAGCAAATGTGGCTATGGGAAGCTGATTGGTTAGACAGGCTAGGCTGGTTAATCCAGATGCATGGCATGATCAATGGTACCGACCTTTCCACTCAGATAAGTCCTATCCTCTTCTTTTCATTACAAATCATCCGTTTTCGGATTCTTTCTATCCTAAACCTTCGAGGTCATTGCATTTCATTCTCTTGGAGTCTGTCTATAAGATGCTCCAGTGTCAGTTCTGGTCGGAAACAAAGAAGGATGTCAAGGCTAACTACCAGCTTCCCAGTTATACGGCGCAACATGATTGGAACATATCAAAAGAAAGTAAGGTATGAATGACCAATGAAAGTCCCATCGGCGGGTTGATAAGATAATTGTAGGGGAGAAGCAAAGTTTCAAAAAGAGGGGTCAGAAACACAAAACAACAATACGGGATAAAACATTTGGGTCATCAAAGTCGGGGGTTGAAAGTCAGTCAAGAAGTCGAGGCATTTCAAAGCAAGTCCAGGGAAACAAGTTGGAGTAGAGCCGGAAGCAGGAACATACCCAACAAGAATGCCAGCAGCTAACCACCATTTTATATTAATGAATCTTTCTTTGGTTGAGGCAGGGGCAGAAAATTTTCTTTGTTTGTTTATTTTGTTGCAGTCAGGAGCCCACCTGGAGAACAAGGGAATACATTTCAAGTTTCAGCAGTCAGGCGCCCACCTGGAGAACAAGGGAAGTGCAATTCAAATTTTAGCTTTAAATTTTTATATTTGATAACATTCAGTACCCAGTTACCAAACTGTGGCAGAAAATTTTCTTTGTTTGTTCATTTTGTTGCAGTCAGCCGCCTACCTGGAGAACCAGGGAATACTTTTCAAGTTCAATAATCAGGATCCCACCTGGAGAACAAGGGAATACATTTCAAGTTTCAGTAGTCAGGCGACCACCTGGAGAACAAGGGAAGTGCAATTCAAATTTTAGCTTTCAATTTTTATATTTGATAACATGCTGTACCCAGTTACCAAACTGGGGCAGAAAATTTTCTTTGTTTGTTCATTTTGTTGCAGTCAGGCGCCCACCTGGAGAACAAGGGAATACTTTTCAAGTTCAGTAATCAGGAGCCCACCTGGAGAACAAGGGAATACATTTCAAGTTCCAGCAATCTGGCGCCCACCTAGAGAACAAGGGAAGCACAATTCAAATTTTGCTTTTAATTTTGATATGGGATAACATGATGAGCCCAGTTACCAAACTGGGGCAGAAATTTCCTTTGTCTGTTTGTCTTGTTGCAGTCAGGAGCCTACCTGGAGAACAAGGGAATACTTTTCAAGCATTGCAGTCCGGAGCCCACCTGGAGAACAAGGGAATACTTTTCAAGTGTCAGCAGTCAGGAGCCCGCCTGAAGAATAGAGGCACATATTTCAAACCGTGGCAGTCAAGCATCACTTGGAGGAATGTCAAAACATCTCCGATCACAATGTAAAGCAACAATGCAAGAAGTCAGGTGGAAGAATACAAGTTCAAGGCAACACAAGAGAAATTTTGAAGACATAGATAGGACCCTTTTGTAATTCATAGATCGTAGCTTAGGCTAACTTCTTTTATTTTAACACGGTGTAATAAGGAGGTCAGCGAGCAGTAGCAGCAGCAACAGCAGTGAAATCACAGCTCCTGGTAGTCCCAGCTACCAAACCTTTCCGAACTACACTAACTTAATTCCTGTTTAGCCCAGGATATGTAGGCAATCTCTAAAGCAGGGTGCGGTCAAACTTTTTAAAAATACTCCACACGGAATATTCGAACGGGCAAAAATCGCTCATATTTGCTCACTTATCTTTGCCCAAAAACCTTTCACGTTTTCGAGCAAAGAGGGGCAGCTATGAGCACGTGATTTTTGCCCTATATATGAATTATTCCCAAAAATTCAAACAAAACAATTTTTTTATTATTTTATAATTTTTGTGAATTTTGTGGCATTTTCTGTTAATTGTTGCATTTTATTTGTGCATTTTAATTTATATAAAAAAAATACAAAAAATACATTTGTATTTAGTATTTAATTTCATATTTTTAGATTTATTTAGGGGTTAATTTGTTTAGAACAAAATATGAAGAAACTAACAAAAATAGTTTACTTTTGCATTTTTATTGTTTTAATTGCAAAATCGTCACGAAATAGTTTTTAAAACAATTTTAGGCATTAATTAGTTTTATTTTAATTTTATTTGAATCAGAAAAAATAATACAAAAATACAAAATAGAAAAACAAAAAGAAAAGGAAACAAATGAATAGGAAATAAGTAGAAGAAGAGAGCTGGCCTTAAAGGACTGGATTTTGGGCCAAATACTTGAGCCCAAACGAAATTACCCCTTAAATAACCCCTAAACCGGATCCACTTCCACCCACTCAAGCCCAATATTCCTTCACCCGGTCCAATTCATTAAACCAAAACGACACCGTTTTGCCACCTTCTAATCCTGGCCCTCGATTCTATTTGATCCAACGGCCACAGTTGGATGTTACATTACAATAATAATGTCTGAAAATCCAATTCAAACCCTAGACAAAACCCTCGCCCTCCTCGTACCCTCTCCCGTTTCCTGTTCCCCGCCGGCTCCGTCATATACCACCTGTCTCTAGCCGCCCTCCACCTTATCGCCGCCGGTCGGAAATCGCCACCGGTGGCGGCAAAGCCCCAAATCACCCCAAATTCTCACACCAGAATCCTTTCCCTCTTCTCTTGCCAAATCCACACCCCATTTATCTCAAATCCCAACCAAATACGCCAAACCCTAGCCGCCGCCGGTGAACGCCACTTACGCCAACAACTACCAAAATTGCACCACCAACTCTTCTTGTTCCCCTCTTTCCATTCCTGCCAATGGTTTCCCTCGAATCTTGCCGGAGCCCGTCGAATCTTCGTTGGAAGATTTTTCGGCCAAGACACAAGGTTATCCAAAATCAACCAAGCTTACACCATAGCTTCTCCTAACCCTCCTCATTCATAATCCCCAATCAGATTCTTTCAAATATGAACACAACTGCTCGAATTTCAAATGAAGTATTCCCCTCAAAACCCTAGCTTCCCAAAACTACACCAAATTCATATCACACGACCCCCTTACTTCCCTCGTGCCGAGTCCGCCACCGGAAACATTCAAATCTCACTGAAAAGGGCGGCAGAACCCTAGAACTAGTCAGATAAGTTTTCCAATTCTTTCCTTTCTTTCTTTTTTTTTAATTTTTTTTTTGCATTTGTTTTTTTGTGTTTAACCCAATTTCAGTAATTAGATTCTATTAACCTAGTTTTCAATTTTTCTGTGTTGGTTGTTTTTATTTAGTATTAGTTTAGTTATAATTAGTTCAATCATTAATTGATAAATAGTGTAGTGTTTAGTCTGAATAATTGGCCATTAGTTTTGTAATATGTTTCTTTAGACTCTAGTTTCAATTCTGTTTGGTTATGTGATGATTAATACTTTGATAGTTTAAATTAGTTTAATTGTTAAGTGATTTTTGATTCAGTATGTTGCTCCATTAATTCAGACTTTAGGCTTGTTGGTTATAGCCGGTAGACTTCAGCTAGGATAGTAATTCTAGGGAGGGGTCAGGGGCACTTTGGGCATTAAAAATGGCCCAGTTTGTTAAAGCTAGTAATTCTAGAACTCAAATAAGGGCAAGGTAGGTATATCACCAATATAAAGCAGTATCATAACCATCTAGGACCTTCTAGATAGGGTTCTAAACTGAAATTAAAATAAATAAGGTAGTAACTTCAGAAACAAGGTCAAGTAAAAGAGGGACTAATATGTAAAAAACCAAAATTTGAGGGCTGCCCTCCCTTAGGCCTATAAAAGGCATGCACCTTGCCTTGATTTGCAAGTTTTGGAGCCATCAAAAAACTTCCCCCAAAAAACTCTCTAATCTCCAGATCTGATTTCAAAGTTAAAGCATTCAAAAACACAAAAAAATAATAGAAAATTTCAAAATCCAAAAACAAAACAAAAAATGCAGTAAAAATCAAAAAGCAGACTGTTCCATTGGATTTTTGCAGTCCAAATTCGAGTTTAGTTGTTAGTTTGCCTCTTCTAGTTCAGTATTTGGTAATTGAAGCTCTGAAACTACTATGATTTGGTCTTTGGAGTCAGATTGAGGTCTATTTGAGTTATTGTTTAGTCGTTTCTGTTGCTGAGGGTTTTCTAGATTGCCTGGGTTCCATTTTGAATTTATTTGGGTGGATTCAAGTGGTTTATGATTGGTTTTCCTGATTCTGTCCTACTTTGATATTTTCCTGGACTGTCAAAAGTATTTCTGGGCTAAAACTGGGTTGATTGGTGTTGTTTGAATTCCAATTATTGGTTGCTGTGAGCTGCTGCCTGCTCTTCTGTTGCTAACGTCCCTGTCTATTCGTTATATTTCCAGGTACATCTAATGCTTTGAAGTTTCTCAATGTATTTGAACAATTATGAAATCAAATGACGAAGCATTGTTACCATATGAATTTGCCTATGTATTTCACTATTAGTTTAGCTCGTACTTGTAGATTTTAAATACGCCTTAGTATCAATTTGAACTTTCGAAACCTGTTTGTAACTAAACTAAAGAGACTTTGAATTGTTGGTTATATGATCATGAGTTTGTACTGAACTGTATGAGTTACTTAGATTTGTTGTGGTCAATCTAGGTATCTATGTCACTAACATGAAGATGAGTCTGTGATTGTAATAGCTAAATCCTGTAGCTTCCAGATTTAAAATGCTAGGATGATAGGCAGGCATGAAATCAGATTTGATTAGCTGTACTAATGACATGGTATAATGATCACCTCAATTAGTTAAATTTCATATGATTGTCTGTGTTAATTCACAATTCAAACAAATCCACTTGATTACTCGCTCAACATCTAATTGTCACGTGAACTAGAAATGGGCTCCTCGAGTTAGTCTTGAGATTTAGATAGTAAATGATTTGATCTGGTTAGTGCATCTGAATAATGCTGTCATCATTTAGTTGTGTAAAATTAGGCAGGAAATTAGAATTGAATCATTCATCATCACTTTGATTATAATAGTCTGAAGCAATATCATTGGGCATTGGTGAATCGAAACTTGGCTGGGACTCGACAGTCCACTTTCAAGTGGTATAGGTTTCAAAGCCGAAATGAGTAGCCCAGGTCTGGATCAAATTTGCATATTCGTTTTGGCCTGGGCCCATGCCTGCGATTGGTCTATTTGTGTTGGACCTGGATCATAATTCCTTTACGCAGGTTACCTGGAGTTTGAGGATCTAAACGCAATAACTCTTAAACATTAATAACTAGTTAGGTTTTTTTTAGAAACAAATTAGGTAGAAAAGTAGCCTGCTTTAGGACACCCTTTAAAACAAATGAGATGAGCCTCGCAAAATAAAACACATAAATTATGGGGCCCTCAATAAATATTATATTAAAATACTTAGACTTCGGAATGGGCCGTTTAGCAAATTTCATGGCCTTCCCCAAAATAATAATACGTTAGTCACTTTAGGCGCATTTTAATAATCTTACTTTCTTAAATACGGGTGCACAATTATGTGACCCAAATCCAAATCTCAACGGAGTCGAAATGTGGTGACAACCACGGGTGCACTAGTACGACGTGGTTCGAGACGCATTTTTACGACGTTGCAATTCTTATTAAAATAAAAAAATAAAAGCGGGTTACTACTAAAAGGCACATAAGTTAGAACATGTTTTGAAATCAGATAAAATCAAATACAACAGTTGTGCGACCATGCTAGAACCACGGAATTCGGGAATACCTAACACCTTCTCCCGGGTTAACAGAATTCCTTACTCGGATTTCTGGATCGCGGACTGTTAAACAGAGTCAATAATTTCCTCGATTCGGGATTCAACCGGTGACTTGGGACACCATTAGTCTCCCAAGTGGTGACTCTAAATATTAATAATTAAATCCCGTTCCGATTGTCCTTTAATTGGAAAAACTCCTTTACGCTCTTGCGGGTGTAGTGAAAAAGGAGGTATGACAACGCCATGCAGCTACCTCGATGACTCCTGGTGAGATCTGAATAGCAGCAATAGCTCGATGTACTCCTCTGGAATACCTGTATCTGCACACATGGTGCAGGGAGTAAAATGAGTACTCCGACTCGGTGAGTAATAGCAATAAATAATGACTGGCAGAAAGAAATCTCGTAAAAAGCACTAAGCAGTTCTATATCAAAGCAGTAAGAATATTTAAACAACAACTAAATGAAGAAGTCAGGTAAAAATCCTTTAAGCCAGTACTCAACTCATTTACTCCTTACGAAAACCGAAATCATAACTATACCATGCGGCGTGCAACCCGATCTATATAGTACACTACTACGGTGTGCAGCCCGACCTTATATATATATATATAAATATATATATATATATATATACAGTGCTGCGGCGTGCAGCCCCATCCAATAATAATAGTCGACTGCGCTCACTAGGGGTGTGCAGACTCCGGAGGTGCTCCTACAGTCCAAACGCTATACTACTACGGCTTGCAATCCGATCCATATAAATATACTGCTGCGGCGTGCAACCCGATCCGATAATATACTGCTGCAGCGTGCAATCCGATCCGTATAAATATATACTGCTGTGGTATGCAGCCCGATCCATAGCATATCAAATACCCTCACAATGGGGTTCTCAACCCCTCTCAGTCAATATAGACTTGGCCTCTCGGGCACACTAAGATAAGACTGGGTTCCCAACCCACACGTTACTCTCATTTGGATTAATCAATTTCTAAGTCGGTTCGTATTATGTTTAACAGTTAAGAACATGACTGAGGGTATGTTTTTAACAAGTAAAATGAGGTCAATCACGTACAATTTTCCCTAAGGGTTTTACAGGTTGGCACAAGGCCCCAAACATGGCAACTAGCCCAGATTATAATGATATCAATTAAATCCCAGTCAGAAATACAGTAGAATCATCAACAAGATGGACCAAGTCCTAATCCCCAGAAGTAATGGACCCCACACTCATCATGCATCGTGTGTCTCACCTCAACATAATACTACGTTGTGCAAATTCGGGGTTTCAAACCCTCAGAACATCATTTATAACCATTACTCACCTCAAGCCGGCCAAAGTCCTAGCTCACTATGCCATTGCCTTGCAAATCAACCACCTCGAGTGTCGAATCTGATCAAAACCACAAGGAATACGTTACAATAGACTAAGGGAATACAACCCAATCGAAAAGACTCTAAAATTATCGAAATTAACGAAGTTGGCAAAACCCGAGTACCGGGCCCACTACTCAAAAAATTAGAAAATTAACATCACCGGTCCTCATCTGGCCACGAGTCTATACATATCAAATTTACCAAAATCGGAGTCCATTTGGCCCCTCAAATTCCACTTTGAAATACTAAATTTTCAAGCCCTAGCTTTACCCTTTTTTGATGAATTTCCACAAATTTCCATGTAATTTCTGCCATTAATTCATGTATTTAGGCCAAGGAACTTACCTCCAATCACACCTAGTCGAAATCCCCTTCAAATTATGTCTAATAGCTCTCAAGGTTGCTTAAAAATGGTAGAAATGGACTCGAGCTCGCGGAACAAAATAAGCTTAAAAACCCTTATGATAATAGGGATTTTCGCATCTGCGGTCCCATTTTCGCATCGGCGACTACCGCTTCTGCGGTTATTTTCCGCTTCTGTGGATCCTCATTTAAAAGCCAAGACCACTTATGCGGTCACCCTTCCGCATTTGCGGATCCCCCGCATATGCGGATAACCTTCCTCTTCTGCGGAAACATCTTACTCAGCCCCTTTCACTACTGCGACAAAATTACCACATCTGCGGACTCGCAGATGCGGTTTCTCTTCCGCATCTGCGGTTTCTCCCTCTCAGGCCAATGACCGCATTTACGATCCTTTTTCCGCACTTGCGCCACCGCATCTGCGGTTCCTTTTCCATAGATGCAGAAATACCAGATACCAGGTACCTACATCAATCTCCCAACCCCAAAATTCATTCCGATAACCATCCGAAATCACCCCGAGGCCCCCGGGACCTCAATCAAAAGTACCAACGCATCCTAAAACACCATTAAAACTTGCTCCAATCAACAAAATACATCTAACAACGCTAAAATCACCAATTCTCACCGATTTCAAGCCTAAGTTTCTCAAAAACTTTCGAATTACGCATTTGATCAAAAACCCAACCAAAACACCTCCGAATGATCTGAAATTTTGCACACACATCTAAAATTACATAACGAAGTTACAGCCACTCTCGGAATTCCATTCCGACCCTCAGATTAAATTCTCGCCTATCAATCGGAATTCGCCAATATACTAACTTCGCCAATTCAAGCCTAATTCTACATCGGACCTCCAAAATCAATTCCGATAACACTGCTAAGTCACAAATCATCCCCCGAAGCTAACCGAATTACCGAAAATCACATTCGATCCCTCTAACTCAATAGTTAACATCCGGTTGACTTTTTCAAAATAAGTCTTCCTTTAAGAGACTAAGTGTCTCATTTCCTACCAAAACCATTCCAGATCAACTCGATCACATCAAATATCGATAATGAAGCATAGAGAAATATCAGATGGGAAAACGGGGTGGTAACTCACGTGACGACGGGCCGGGTCATCACAGTGGACTCACCCTTGAGCCTTTCATGATATACTACTTTCTAATAATCAATTTTTTTTAGAACTTAAATAAAAGTTTACATTGATCCTTTTCACGAACAACTACATGATCAAATATAGAGGAAAAAAACTATCGTAGTTATACAAAAATTTAATTTGACCACAACATAAATTTAAATTCTTAATATTATTATAAAATTAATTAGAAACTTTTTTAATAGTTAACAGTTCCATAATCTTGTCTTGCAAACTGTCGGAGTAGTACATATGGGAGATGATATCAAGGCATCGTAATATGCTCTTGTTTGTCACTCTAAAGTAAGTTCTCATATGTATACATATTCACAAATGAAACTAAATTGTTAAGTAACTCAAATTAAACCAATTCATAAAAGTTAATTGTAGAATTCATGGCAAATGAAAAATGATACTCCTTGTAAAATAGAAGCAAACACAACATTGATATGGCAACGAAATACCCAGATTTTCACAGGCTCAACCAAATTGATTCAAGGTTGTAGAAAATATAAGAAGAATATAGCAATTCGTGCTGATAACATGTTAAGAAACTAAGCTCAAAGTAATAACATAAAACAAGAAAAAAGATAAGAGATATAGAGAGAAAGAGAGGAGAGATTCTATTTCTTTCAAATATTTCAAGTGTGTACAATATTACTTCATCCTCTATTTATATTGCATAGAGGTATACAAAAGAATGTCATAAACATGACATTAAATATTTTAGATTATGGAGGAAGATCATGGGGAGGTTATGGAGGTATTGGAGTTACAACCAGAACTCCATAATATTGGAGTAGTGGGAATTATGGAGACAATGGAGAAGACTAGTGAGTATTATTCTTTTATGAGTTATGGACATCCACTAATAAATAATTATTTATAACAAGTGTGACTTTATTAATTGCAGTTTGAAGCTTAAAAAATAATCTATATCTATCCATCTATATTATTATAAAAACATGAAGCCCTTAACTAAAAAGTTAAAATACCAAATTACCCTTTAAATAATCAGAATACCTTACTTATCCTAATAAGAATTCTCTATTATTAATGTACTAAATAAAATATAAAAATAAAATATTAAATAAATTCGGCGAAATCGTAAATTGAACAAAGAGGAAATCATTTATGACCATTTAGAAATGATGTCTTTTAGGAAATGGCACATTTTGGTTAGTCTTTTCATTCTAAAACACACCTATAAATATATTGACAGAATTTGCTGCAATAACTTTAGAACCAATTTTAAGTTATACCGCAACTTATAAGCAATTTTATGGTTTCTCTTCCCCAGAAATCAAAGATTAAAATTTCTTCTATCAGGGAAAAGCATATTTGCCTACAAATGGAAATGATTAAAATTTCTTATGTTTACAAATGATCAATCGTCATAAAGACTCCACAGAAGCAAAGACCAAGGGATTTGAGAAAAAAGTAAAGCAAATATGTCGAGTATAAAAAGTTAACTCTAATAGTTTTGTATTTTACTTTCCAACATAGAGTTGGAAGTGTATATGTAGATGTTAAATTTACTATAATGATTTATAAATATAGTTATTGTTTCCTTTATTTGATATGTGTTCAACAATTTATGAAAACAGGCACTGTATTAGATGTGCAAATTGACATTACTTTTCGGGCTTAAACAATTGTCACATCTTGGTAACGATTTTGCTACGTGTCATTCTATTGTACTTAGAGATAGGAATATTATGACATTAACAAAAAAGGGGTTATACTTTACAAAATTCAATATTCATATTAAATGTTATAATAGGTGGTCATGATCTCACAATATTTTCTGTCTTGCATACACATTATAATTAGGAATAACTGAGTTTATTATGGTATATTCACAGTTTAAAATATTTTTTAGATCATGATATGATATTTAAGTTTAAACAAATCAAAAGTTTGATAAGTTATTGTGAATATTGAGGTCTTCTTGTGATAAAAATAATATATTTTTAAATTGCACACTACATAAAATGTGAATAATCTAAGTTCGGTGATTTCCCTAAACATATGATTATATATTCATTTATGAGATTATTTACAAGACAAATCAAGATACATGTTGGTCTCCTATGTAGATGTGTTTTAGCAATGTATGTGAACTATATTGTGGTAGTCAATTCTTTAAAGAAATTAGAGAATATAATGAGTTTAAGCATATTTTTTTCTTTGATGGTTGTTATATCTCCTTTTTTACCTACATCCTTGGAAGGGGTATAATAAAGAGAATTATTTTCAAATTGAAGTGACAATCAAAACGGAATTATTTATTAAAAATTCAGAGTCGCCACTTGGGAGATTTATGGTGTCCCAAGTCACCGGTTGAATCCCGAATCGAGGAAAAAAATGACTCTGTTTAACAGTTCGCGAACCAGAAATTCGAGTAAGGAATTTTGTTAACCCGGAAGAAGGTGTTAGGCATTCCCGAGTTCTGTGGTTCTAGCACGGTCGCTCAACTGTCATATTCGGCTTAATTATCTGATTTTAAATAATTATGAACCTATGTGCAAATTTTAACATTTAACCGCTTTTATTGTTATTTTTAAAGATAATTGCAACGTCGTTAAAACACGTCTCGAACCACGTCACATAAATGCACCCGTGATTTTCGATATATTTTAACTTCGTTGGGATTTGAATTTGGGTTATATAAATGTGCATCCGATTTTAGGAAAGTAATTATTTTTAAAGTCGCGCCTAAAGCAACTACGCATTGTAGCTTTGCGAGGGTCATGGAATTCGTTAAATGGCACGCCTCGAGTTCTAGGGAGTTAATATTATTCTAAGTATTAGCTGGTTCAACTCCAAATTAAGCCACACGAACCACTTTGATTTTGCATCCCCTAATCTAAACCAAATTCAATTACAACTAATTAAATTCCTTCACCTAATCTAGCACGGCTCAACAAACAAACGCAATCTAAGAATCACAATTGCTACTACTAGATTGTGACTGTGAATTTAACAAGACAAAACTGAGAATCAGCATAGCCTCCAAATAAATCTAAACTAAGAACGATTCACCGGATTCTATAGAACTTGGTAAAGCTCATGTGACAGAAGCTCTAAATCGGCATTTAAACAATCCATGACAAATTTCAGCATAAACAATTCACTGGTTTGCTTGGTATTAAGTCATAATTTCAAACCCAAAAACATAAGTTGGTAAAATACTTAAATATATTTTAGACCAACAATGAAGCAATCAAAATAATCCTCCTCAAGCCAACAACATACGGACCACAAACCAAATTCTATTCCAAACAACAGAGGCAATAATATGTGAAGCAAATGAACTAACTAATCCAACATTAAACGTTTTCGTCAAAATGAAGTGCTCACATTTACACTTGCGGTGCTTTCTTTACCGTTTGTATTATTAGCTAGCATTTGGTTATGTAGATTTGAGAGAATTCTTTGTAATAAAGCGCAAACCGTCCAAAGGGTTCTATTATTCAGCTCCTAAGATTTAATTTACAAATGCAAAGACAAAAAGAGTCACAAGGAATAACTAAAGAAGTACAACTATTGATCCCTCAAGAAGACAAGAGCATTCATACTTTCTTCAAGTTTCAAGAGATTTGCCGGAAAAATTCAATACACCCATTCAGACACAAAATGCAACAACAGCAGCAGATAATCTCCAGATTTAATCGAATTTGAACATAGAAATAGAGATATAAAAGAGAAGGGATTTACCAGAGCAATATTTCCTTAATTGATTCAATTTGCAAGTAATTACAAGGCAGATTCGAATGCAACAGCAAAAGGGACTTGAACCAACAAATTTGACCTCGACTAGCACCTCCGAACCAACAAAGCAGCAATAAAACTCAAACAAACTCCATGACCGGAACTTTGTGTGATTTCGTGTGTGTGTGTGTGTGGCTAATGGTTCTTGCGTGGATCTGAAAGAGAAGAAGGCATTGAGGGACTGGTTGTTCTTGGGAGTTGCGGCTAGTTCCGGCGAGTTGCAGGTGGCGTTGGATCATAGAGCTTCATGAAGAAGAAGCTCATGGAGGGTTGTTTGTGCTTGGCTGAAGAATGGCGGAAGGTTTTTGTCTCTAGGTTAACTACTAGCTACTGTGTATTATGCTGAAAATGATGGGAGGGGTCGAAGAAGATGAACCTCA
>MU714334.1:4182-14710 GCA_026770625.1 Nicotiana glauca
AAAAAAAAAAAAAAAAAATGGAAAAGAAATTAAAAGGAGGAGCCGCATAAAATATTATTTGTAGTTATGGAGAAAGTGGATAAGTTATGGGGTTAGGTTAGGATACCCATATTTGGGAAGATGATCGTGGGTTTTGTTTTGTTTTTATTTTTTTAAAAATATTTCTTCATGTTTCTTTGTGAATTAAATTCCAATAGTGGAAGTCAGTTTCTAACGTGGATCAAAGTAGTTTTTTTTTCTTTGATTTTTCAGGTTTAACAAATATTTTAAAAAAAACAGTCCAATAAACGTGGGACTCAATATTGATGAAACTGAATTGGAAGTTTTAAATTTTTTGAACTGGTTTTAACAAATAAAAAAAACAATCAGCCCAAAAACGTGGGACTACTTTTGTATCAATAAGAATAACTGCAAAAATAAAAACGTGGGAGGATTGGAAAAAAAACGTGGAAGGAATGGAAGTTTTCTAATAAAATAAAATGTAATTTTATTTTGTTGATTTGTAGTTTGAATTTGAAACTCTAACTATCTTGGAGAGTTGTCCTAATTTTGGACATGTACTAGAATGATAGGTATTCCACTTGTCAACCTAACATGCTTTTCCCTATAGATTAATAATTAATATCACGCTCTCACCTCCTTTTCTTTCTTATTCATTCTTTCTTTGACATAAGTTTTTGTATATTTATTTACGTTTCTGGACTAGAAAATTTTGACACCATTTAAATATCGCTATCATTCAATAACCTGCCGAAAGAGAAAAAGACAAAGAGGGCAAAATTATCACATGGTATGACCCAAAAAAATGAAGCACATGCTCGCGATTAGATTTCAGTAAAAATAAATATTCGATTATGGGGTGGATGTTGAGAAATATCCTTCTTATGGTGGAAAAGACAAAAGGAAATCAGAGTTAGGTATTTTGAACGCATCTATTATATTGTCGTACACTACGGGGTTTGAGTTAAATCGATCTTATCATGACCTTCTATTCCTCCAAATTCAATTTGATATTAGACGAAAAAAGAAAATAAGATTACAAACTTATTTAGCCCTACACAATTGGATATATAATGTTTCATGCCTTAGTCTAAATAAATCTCAAGTTCACAGTTCTAGTGAAATTTGAATTTACATTCATAGTCGTATATGTTATGATTCTAGCTTTGAATTAGGCTTATAGCCCGTTTGGCCAAGCTGCAAAATCAGCTTATTTTGAGAAATATTTTTTTTTCAAAAGTGTTTTTCTTAAAATCACTTTTCGTGAGAAGCATTTTGTGTTTGACTAATTAGTTTGAAAATCACTTCTGAGCAGCAATTATTGTTTGACCAAACTTTAAAAAACTGCTTCTAAGTGTATTTTTCTCAAAAAAAGTATTTTTTGGAGAGAAACTACTTTTTTCTGTTTCTCCAAAACTACTTCTACTTCTCCTTAAAAGTATTTTTTTCCTTCCAAAAGCTTGCCAAACACCTCAATTTTAGATCAAAATTGTTTTTGAAAAAAAAAAAGCATTTTTGATCAAAAAGCTTGACCAAACAAGCTATTAATACATTGTTTAGTTATGGGATTGTAGCCAAATTCCTTTTACGCCCTTTTTTACAAAGAATCTTTTGCACACTAAACATTTCTTGGATCTTGTCTCCTAAAAAATACCCTCCGTTTCAATTTATGTGAATCTATTTTTTTTTTTTGGCTCGTGTTAAAAGGAATGACCTCTTTCTTTATTTGTAAAAAATTTATCTTTATACAATAATTTATAGCCACACAAAATATATGTGCCTCATTTTATATCACAAGTTAAAATTTTTTTTCTCTTTTCTTAAATTCCGTGCCTAGTCAAATAAGTTTACATAAATTGAAACGGATGGAGTATTAAGGAAGCTTTATTGAAAGCTTTATGGAAAAACAAACACAGAAGAAAAATAAATGTAAAACAAACAAAAACCGTTTTTATTCTAGTTTTTCTTCTTTCCATCAGGCTTTTGTTTGAAACTTTCGACAATTTGGTTCTTACAACTAGTTGACCATGTGGAGAACTTTTTATTTTCAAGCAACACTAGACACTTTACCAGAAAGAGGGAGAGAGATACAAAATTTCTCTTAGCTAGCCAGTAGGGGTGTACATGGATCGGGTTGGTTCGGTTTTTATCAAAACCAAACCAAACCAATTATATCGGTTTGGATTGATTCGGTTTTGTCGGGTTTTCGGGGTTTTCGAGTTTTTTTGTTACATGAATATTATTTCAATCTTACGTTATTAAAATTATAGATAAAGCTTTGATAAGTGAATATATGTTTAGTATATATGGAAAAAATTGACAAACATATGATCTATTAAAATATTCTAATGAGAGAAATTTTTTAGTAACACGTGATAGTTATTTTCTTAGTCGTCTAACAATAATTTTTCATTAATTTACGCTTTCAAGGTTAATACATGAGATGATCCCAAATATTTCTACATTTTCTAAAGAAAAATCACTACAAAGTCTTAAAAATATAAATAAAATTTATATATTTATATGTCGATTTGGTTTGGATTTTTTTACTCAATACCGAACCAAGTCAAACCAAACCTAGTCGGGTTTTTTAATTAGTTTGATTTGGTTTTTCGGTTTGGTACGGTTTTCCGGTTCGGTTTGAACACCCCTACTAGCCGGTATGTATATATTTCATTATTCGAAAATAGAAAGTATGTATTGCATCATCATTTTTGCCCAATAGAATAAAATTTATTTCGGCTTCCTGAAAATCTAGTTGTTATTTTCCATACGGGAAGAATGGTTTAGTGTTAATCTATATTACAAAAGAAGTTGCCTCGAAATGAATTGGTAAGGATTTTTTGTTTCTAAGATATGAATATTGTCAAATGTTGCTAGACAATTTTCTTCCTTTCTTTGGGAAGTAGAGTAGAAGAAACGATTTGGAGAATGATTGATATAACAGAAATGTTTATGAGAAAGAGACTGGTCAGGAGACAATTTTCCAGGTGAAGATGAATTTTGGAATATTTGTAAAATTATTGTCAGCTTAAAACATGACGTAAAAAAGTTGTTGCCATCCAAATATAAAATGTTTTAAACTATTTAAATTATAAACAAATAAAAAGCAGAGAAAGAGATAAGTTAATTTCTAGTTTTGAATATGTTAGCTCACCAAAGTAAATACCAAAGGGCCCCTTCAAACGAGTGAAGCACTAGAAGTTTCCTAATATGAATATTGAAATAAGTTTCAGTTACAATAATTAATTCTTAGTTTAGACCAAACCTAATTTCTCAATTCATTTGGATAGTCAATAAACTTGGGACGTGCTAAGTTTACGGAGAGGGTAAGAACACTTCACGGGTGGGACCTACCATGACAGCTCGGTTCCATGTTGTCCCACCCAAATGAGGATGAGCTGTACATATCAGATTCACTCTATCCCCCAAAAAAGAAAAGAAAACACATATTGATGAAGCAAACGCGATTAAGGAATCGTCTAAGTGAAAGTACGAAATTAGCCCCCAACTGAGAGTCACGTAGGTCTAATTCTCAGCCTATATATAGGGAACCACTTCCTCCTGATTTTCAAAACCTGTGACACTCCTAAATCTGGTGTTTAATTAGCATTCGATTTGATCAGAAGTTGTTACGAAACAGTAGAAGAAAAAATGGGAGACAGCACAATGACATGCGTAGACATTCTTTTAGCAATCATCTTGCCTCCCCTTGGTGTTTTCCTTAAGTTTGGCTGCCAGGTACTCCTCCTCCTTTTCTTCTCCTCTTAATAAATATTACTCCCTTCCGTCCGAAATAAGTTATTTGTTGGCCTTTTTCTTGTTGTCCAAAATAAGTAATTTTTTCAGATTTCAAGGATGAATTAATTATTTTTTTTCTATATTGTCCATGGAGTAAATAGTGTTGGAATATGTGTTAGGGGTATTTATGTGAGATAGTAAAGGTTAATATGGTCAATTCTATTGCTAATTAATACTAAAAAGTGAATTTTTTAATCAGTGTGAAAACACCTAAAAAATTACTTATTTTGGAGTGGAGGGAGTAGTGTACATGATATCCGGATTAGTATACTTCAGTTATTCAATTGGATATTTTATGGCCAGAGCTAAGGGATATGTGAGTTAAATATGTAATTTTATGGGTGTAGAACGCAAATGTTACTAGTTTCGATATAAACAATTATATGGAAAATTGAATAGAAAAGGCGCAGATCAATTTCCTATAGAGTCTGAGAATTTTGCAGTTACTTGTACTGAAGCAATGTGTATATTTGTGTGTTGGGAAAATAGGTGGAGTTCTGGATCTGTGTTTTGCTGACTCTTTTTGGATGGCTGCCTGGTATTGTCTATGCTGTTTGGGTCCTCACCAAGTGATCCAATTATCTTCCTTAATTCCCTATGGTAATTCTTTTCTCAAAACTTTTTCTTTTAGTTAGGAGGATGATTCAACTAATTAATATCCAACAGCTTGAGTATTCTCTCAATTTGAGGAAACGGTATTTCGATATTCATAAAATATAGGAACTGTATTTAATTCCTTTTTTTACTTTTTGTTGACAGGTGGATGTGTGAATTTAGGCCATTATCAAGTCTCTTCATTTCCGCTAATCGACTATCTAGCTGCTCTTTTATTTATTCTTGGATATTCTGGTGGTCTGTTCCGAGTTTATCCTTTATTTTTATTTTTTTTTAATCTTTTGGTTATTTCTCTCTTGTGTATTTTCAATAGAGAAATTATTGATAGTGTTGAAGAAGCCATGTATCGTATTTCAATGTCTTCATTACATTGGGGTTAAGTCGCTTGGATTCTAAAGTTAACTTTCATTCTGTTATTTTAATTGGATATACTAATAATTTCCATTATTATACTAGTATGGTTTCTCCTCGTAATATGTGGCGTGTGTTGCTTTTCTTACTGCTGGCATCAGTCTATATTTCACTCGACTGCTCTAATTATTTTTTATGATTACCACGTGAAAGAAGCGACCAAACAAAAGGGAAAAAAATACGTGTCCGAGTTGGTAGTCTAACTATGGTGGTTTTGGTAGGTAGGATATTTCAATAGACGTTTTTTATTTGATTCACGAACCTTGTGATGATTATCAGCTCAATTTTGTAATATAGTGATAATTTCTCTTCTATAAAGAAAAGAAATATGGGGACTGGGGGCAAAGTATAGTCACAATCATCATCAAAGCACTACTAAGTGACATGGGTGGGAGTCCAAAACCTAAATAATGGTATTCTGGATTCAAAATACTTTTATACAGTTAAAAAAAAAAGAAAATTTTACATTCATGTGCCATATAGGAAAATATATTACCCTCAATGTTTAAGGTTTGATATAATTATATTTGGTATACCTAATTACTAATTATATACCATTAATAATTTTTAAGTGTATTAATTACACTCTAGTTTAATGGTACTATATATTCCTTCTAATACCACTCACCACACGTCTCTCTCCAATTCTCACACCTTCACCCATGTTTTCCTCCCACACCCACGATTTCTGTATCAAAATACCATTATTTCTTCCATAGCCAAGGCTTTGAATTCGAATTTAGGTTTTCAAAAGACATTGTTCGTTTGGATTGAATGTCGTTGCAAAGAATTGAGAATTCTCTCTACGTCTCTCTCTATTTCGCAATCCCAAATTTCAATAATATAAGAGGAAAGGAAAAGAGAGCAATAATTCCATCATTTACAGCCATTAAAAAGCTTTGAAGCTTCGAATTCTAATTTGGATTTTCAAAAATCATTATTTTTTTTTGGATTGGGTGTTGTTGTAAATAATTGGGAATATGGTTTGGAGATTATATCTCAATTTTGAGGGGTTTTGGTGAAGATTAGATTTGGTTTTGGCTGAATTTAAGATTGAAACTCGAAAAAGACGTGACATACATTATATTGCAGAAATTGTACATAAATTATAGACTGTTGTTTATTTATTTTTGAGCTTTGTGTTAAAAGTTTTGATGGAGCTTATTATTCCACTTCTTCTGTTTTGGAGCTAACTTGTGCAGAGGAGAATATGTTTTTTAAGTTACATATATTGATATACCTTTAAATTCAAGAAAGTATGGTTGTATTGTATTTAAAGAGGTGTGAATTTGTAGAATAGGTTGAACGTGAGGAATGAGTTAAATAGGACTCACAATGACTTATTTTCTACATTTAATCTACAACAAAACTTTATATCATTTGAAAAATTAATATGAAAATACATAATTTCAATGTTTCTACAAATTTTCTACAAAATTTTCTAAGAAGATCTATCACTTCATCATGTTTTTATGGATTCCATATTTAGCGCAACAGTTTCGTAAGGAGTAACAAGAGCATATAGGAAAATCACAGAATTGTAGCATAATCGTAATTTTTGACATAATTGCATTTTTCGCAGAAAATTTATAGAAGTTTTAGTCGTTTTTGATATGTGAAAACAGAAAACAAAGCATCTAAAATCAGAATACATATAATTTACAATTTATCTACAAAATATCTACAAACTGGGTACTTGAATTTTAATATCCCAATTCCTATTCAATTGTAGCATAATTTGGATTTTTGATATAATTGCGTATTTTCAGAAGATTTGTAGAAGTTTTAGTCGTTTTTTATTTGTGAAAACAGAAAATAAAACATCTACAATCAGAATACAAATAATCTACAATTTATTTACAAAAATATCTACAAACTGGGTACATAGTTGGACTCGATATGCTTCTCCTGAAATGTATATTTCATATTTTATATATATATTTTTATCCAAAATAGTATTAAATCATCCACTTAAATACAATTTTTATACAATATTGTTAAACTTTCATACAATAGGTAAATGAAAAAAATAAATAAACAACAGTCTACAATTTTCTATAATTTTTGCAATATAATGTATGTCATGTCTTCTTCTTCTTCGAGTTTCAATCTCAAATTCAGTCAAAACCAAGTCTAATCTTCACCAAAACCCCTCAAAATTGAGATATAAACTCCAATCATATTCTTACTTATTTTCAACAACATCCAATCCAAACAAATAATAATTTTTGAAAATCCAAATTTGAATTCAAAGCTTCAAAGCATTTTAATGGCTATCAATGGTGGAATTGCTGCTCTCTTTTCCTTTGCTTTGTATTACTGAAATTTGGGATTGAGAGAGTGAGAGAGATGTAGAGAGAATTCTGGAAACAGTGCGTATCGCAAAAACAGAATATGAAAAATTTGAAACGAAGCCGACGATAATTATGAATGTGCGTGATTTGCGTTGTGGAAGATCTAAAGAATATTTAATTTCCAATTTTTGCGCACTTAAATAAGGAATCCTACAGCTACAGTGATTCCTTATTTAATGCATTGTCTATATTTTGTAGGAATACTATTAGCATGAAGGGTAATTAGTAAACAATGAACATATTTAGTAATATAGTTTAGTATATGGTATAGAAATAAAAATTTCTCAAAAAAAAAAAAATTACATTTCTGACTAAAATACAGTATTATATTGCGTTTTAGTTTAACAAAAAATTAGTTGTTAAAGGAATACGTAGTATAATATTTCGTTTTAATTAATAAATTATTTTTTTAATGTAAAACGCATACGTTGTATTATAATACGTTTTACTTCAAAGTGCCATGATGAACTTTTTCAGAACTTCTGTAAAATTGAACAATTTTTTCAAGAACCAAAAATTTCCAACCACTTTATTTAATTTTAGATACTTTCTTAAATAATATGACCAAACGTCACTTTTATATTTTTGCTATTTTCTTTTTTGTATTTTATGTAGCACTTTTTAAAAAAAAGGAACAAAAGTAAATGTTATCATGATAAAGATATTATACATAAAAATAAACATAGTTACTTATGGATATATCAGTTAGTCACATATCCCTAATTTGATATTTACTTGCAATTACATGTAATATTTATCCGCTAGATAGATTTATCGATACTATGAAAAGTTACGAAATTTATGACAACACTTTTGGAGAGTGTTTTATTAACAATTTTTTTTTAAAAAAGAATTGTTTGAAATAGCTAATATTTTTAACATTACTCAACTTAAATCTTTAAATTTTTAGCTAATTTGAAAATAATTGAGAGTTCCGGAGTTTTTCTTTATGTTTTCATCGCTTGGTATATTGAAGTGGAAGACTTTTAATGTCACCTTAATTATTATTATTCCAGGTGAAATTAAATTTCTTATCTATTATCGTGAAAATTAATTTAATCAACTTATATAGGTAATATTATTGGGATTACGTTCCTAAATATTGGGAGTTCTTATATATTTCAAATATGAAAAAATTTAATAATCAAAATTTTAGTTAATTTTAGCGTCCTATTCATTCCGTACTTCCGAGGCCATGAAAATCTTATTTTTAGTTACCTCAATTTGCGTGCGAAGTCCGGACGTGTAGCCGAAAAGCCTAAATGTGAAATTTGTGAAAAATGCTAAAATTTGGTATTAAAATGAATAAGTTTGTCTTTGGTCAACATTTTGGGTAAACGAACCCGGACTCGTGATTTGACGGTCCCGGAGGGTCCCTAAAAAATTATGGGACTTGGGCGTATGCCCGAAATCGAATTCCGAGGGCCCAAACCCGAGAAATGAATTTTTGAGTAAAATTGTTTTTCTGAAAGTATTAAGGAAAATTGAAATAAAAATCGATTAGAACGTGTTGGTATCGGGCCCGTATTTTGGTTTTGGCGGCCGGTACAGGTCTTATATGTGATTTAGGATATTTCTGTGAAGTTTGGTTGAAATCGGACGTCGTCTGACGTGTTTCGGACTATAAGTTCCAAATTTGAAACTTTATGAAGTTTGAAGAAAAACTATTGATTTTGAGGTTGATTCATTATTTTTTTGATGTTGCTTTAGCGATTTGATCGCACGGATAACTTCGTAAGATGTTTTTGAGGTGGTGTGTATGTCCGGTTTGGAGTCCCGAGGGCTCGGGTGAATTTTGAGTAGGTTCCGGAGGTCTTAGACTTAAAATACCAGGTGTGACGACCCAAAGGGTGATCACTGTATTTCTCCCTTTTTCCGCACTTTCGAGGCCTTAGAAACCTCACTTTTGGTTACCTCGATTTGCGTGCGCACTCCGGACGCGAAGCCGGAAAGTTTTTATGTTAAAATATGTGAATTATGTAAAAAATTTGAAGAATTTTGATATTTATATTGATATAGTTGAATTTGGTCAATATTTTGGATAAATGGATCCGGATCCGTAATTTGACGGTTCCGGAGGGTCCGTAGAAAAATATGGGACTCGGGCATGTGCCCGGAGTCGAAATCCGAGATCCAGAACCCAAGTAAAAGAATTTTTCTGTTAAATTATTTTCTGAAAATATTAAGAAAAAATGGAAATGAAAATGAGTTAGAAAATATAGGTATCGGACTCGTATTTTGGTTCCGACGCCTGGTACAAGTCTTAAATATGCGTTAAGCGCTTTCTGTGAAGTTTGGTTGAAAACGAACGCCGTTTGATATTTTTCGGACTATGAGTTCCAAGTTTGAAAGTTTAAAACGAATATCATGAGTTTTGAGGCTCGACTATATGTATATGATGTTATTTTGGCGATTTGATCGCACGAGTAAGTCCGTAGGATGTTTTGGAGGTTGTGTGCATATTTGGTTTGGAGCTCCGAGGGCTCGGATGAGTTTTGGATAGGTGCCGGATTGCATTTCTCTTAGTTGAAAAACCTGTTGTGCTTCAGTTCTGCAGGCTTCGCAATTGCGAAGCCAACACTCGCAAATGCGAGCTCGCAATTGCGAGCTTTTTATTGCAAATGCGATAATTCACCTGGGCAGCCACTTTCGCAAATGCGAAGAATATTATCGCAAATGCGATGCCCGCCCTCAAACCCAGTCTTCGCAAATGGAAACAACTGTCCGCAAATGCGGATGTGGACCTTCGCAAATGCGAACAATAGTTCACAAATGCGACCTTCCCAGTGTCCTTCAGAGTTCGCAAAATGCGAACTCGACTTCGCAATTCCCATATTTGGTCGGTCTATTCGCAAATGCGACATCAGAAACCTGCATATTCATACTTAGACGATTTTGAAGCTTCATTTTTCATATTTTCAAAACCCAAATACCCATTGGCGATTTTTCACGAACTCCCTCTTCTCCAAATTATTTGTAAGTCAATGTTTACTTAACTTCTTCAATCTTTAACATCATTTATCATGTTTTCATCTTAAAATCAAGGTTTTTCATGGGTAAAAATGAGGATTTTGGGTAGAACCTAGGTTTTGTTAAAATTGAGGATTTGGACCTCAATTTGAGGTCCGATTTCAAAACAAATCATAAATATGAATTCGCGGGGTAATGGGTGACCGGGTTATGGTTCGAACCTCGGGTTTTGACCACGTGAGCCCGGGGTCGTTTTGGGAATTTTTGAGTAAAACTTTAGGAAATTCATTTTTTTGTATTCAAGTTGATTCAATTAGCGTTTGTTGATACATTCAAGTAATTTGTGACTAGATTCGAGCGGTTTTGTGGTGAATTCG
>MU714339.1:49244-104317 GCA_026770625.1 Nicotiana glauca
TGCTTAACGAGGAGGGGGATCGTGACATAGAGCTAGGGGAGCTGGGGAATTCAGAGTGTCATAGAGATCTTGGGTACTACAGGCGCATCAGGGTGGAGGAGGTCGTAGGGGCTCTGCGTAGGATGAGTAGGGGACGAGCGACCGGACCAGACGAAATTCCGGTGGAGTTCTGGAAATGCATGGGTAGGACTGGGGCGGAGTGGCTGTCCAGGCTGTTCAATGTGATCTTCAGGACTAAGAGGTTGCCGGAGGAGTGGAGGTTGAGTACAGTGGTGCCCTTGTATAAGAACAAAGGGGATGTCCAGTGTTGCAACAACTATAGGGGTATCAAATTACTAAGTCACACCATGAAAGTTTGGGAGCGGGTGGTTGAGGCGAGGATGAGGGAGATGGCGTCTATATCCGTAAACCAGTCCGGTTTCATGCCGGCCTACTCCACTACAGAAGCTATTCACCTTGTCAGGAGATTGGTGGAACGGTTTAGGGATAAGAAGAAGGACCTGCACATGGTGTTTATCGACTTGGAGAAGGCGTACGACAAGGTTCCAAGGGAAGTGCTATGGAGGTGCCTGGAGGCGATGAGTGTGTCGGAAGCCTACATCAGAATGATCAAGGACATGTACGATGGTGCTAAAACTAGGGTTAGGACGGTGGGTGGCGACTCAGACCATTTTCCGGTAGTTATGGGGCTTCATCAAGGATCTGCGCTTAGCCCGCTCCTATTTGCCTTGATGATGGATGCTCTGACACGCCATATTCAAGGGGATGTGTCATGGTGTATGCTATTTGTAGATGACATTATCTTGATAGACGAGACGAGGGTCGGTGTTAATGAGAGGTTGGAGGTCTGGAGACAGACTCTCGAGTCTAAGGGTTTCAAACTAAGCAGATCTAAGACAGAATACCTGGAGTGCAAGTTTAGCGCCGAGCCGAGCGAGGTGGGCAGGGACGTGAAGCTTGGTTCTCAGGCCATTGCCAAGAGGGACAGTTTCCGATATCTTGGGTCGGTGATTTAGGGGGACGGAGAGATCGACGGGGATGTCACCCACCGCATAGGGTGGGGTGGACGAAATGGAAACTTGCATCAGGGGTCTTGTGTGACAAAAAAAGCCACACAAACTTAAGGGGAAGTTTTATAGAGCTGTGGTTAGACCGGCCATGCTGTATGGGGCGGAGTGCTGGCCGGTGGAAAATTCTCATGTTCAGAGAATGAAGGTTGCGGAGATGAGGATGCTCAGGTGGATGTGCGGGCTCACCAGGTTGGATAGGATTAGGAATGAAGTTATTCGGGAAAAGGTAGGGGTGGCCCCGGTGGATGAGAAGATGTGGGAAGCGAGGCTTAGGTGGTTCGGGCATGTGCGGAGGAGGAGCCCCGATGCCCCGGTGAGGAGTAGTGAGCGGTTGGCGGTGGTTGGCGCGAGTCGAGGCAGAGGGAGGCCCAAGAGGTATTGGGAAGAGGTGATCAGGCAGGATATGGCTAGAATGCGGATTTCCGAGGACATGACCCTTGATAGGAGAGTCTGGAGATCTAGTATCACGGTTGTCGGATAGGGGCCCCTTGTATCTTTCGCTCTTCTTTCCCGGTCTAGGGGTTTGGTAGGGCTCTCAATAGTTGATTTGTGTTTTGGTTTATGTTTTGAGATTACTGCATGCCATTTTATTTATGGTTTATGATTTATGTTTTGATAATTGTCTATGTGATTTTTCATAGAGTTACTAATACTCTCCTGTTTTTGCTTTTGTTTTTATTCTCCTTTTCCTGAGCCGAGGGTCGATTGGAAACAGCCTCTCTGCCCTTTCGAGTAGGGGTAAGGCCTGCGTACGTATTACCCTCCCCAGACCCCATCTTGTGAGATTATACTGGGTAGTTGTCGTTGTTGTTGTTGCTTGTAGGCACTTGTTTGAAGAAGTTCTTTTTCTAGAACATATCGAAATAGATTTCATGTAGATTTAATTGAAGAAGAAGTAGTGTCCTGAGTTTCTGATCATGATTCACTTGGTAAAGAATAAGTTAGATCAACTGTCTTCAGTAGCGGAGCCACATTGACATCAAGCGGCACCCCTTCGTCGGAAAATTACACTATATATTTTGCTAGATATTTTAATTTTTATTTTATGTATATTTATACATTGACTCCCCTTGAATTTTTATTGTATCTAATTATTTATATTTTGACACTCCTTGATAAAAATTCTAGCTCCGCCACTGACGGTGAATCCATCATCAAGTTGTAGAAACAAGTTGGACTATACAAGGATGCTAAAAAGACATGTTGTGAAGGGAAGCTTTTCCAAACGTCGATTGTGCGCGTTCAAATGGTGGTGTTATAAGTATTTATCTTTTGTGTCCTTGATTTCGTTAGCTCTTCTGCGTTCAGCGAATCAGAGTTACACATCATTACTATGTGAATAGAGCACAATAGCCCCAGATATCATGTCAGGTATTGTGGATGACATAATTCTAGATGGCTCGTCAAGTTACTTGAACCAAAGAATTGGTCTGCATCCTAGCAGCTCTGCAATTTATACGACGTAGCTATAAGGACAAGTTACAAGCAATAAGAAAACTTCATCTCTACCTTCGAGAGACAGTTATGGAAGCTTAGTTGTATTACCTATGGCAGCAAAAATGCTCAGATGACATAAATGACATTGTATGAACCAGCAATCAGATATATAGACAGACACCTCGTTAGCACACGAACATTGACGAATACCTTATTCAAGAACATAAACCCATTTTCATGAACAGTCTTTCACAACCCCTACACCTCCTTTTCGTGCTGATAATGAGAAAAATTCTCTTGATTTAAAGATAATGAAATTAGAAACGGAAACCGTTGCTAAAATAACCTGACTTAGACATTATAACAGAGCAAGTATAACTGTTTCTTATTCAATGGAATATTTTTATCATGTTGTCACACTTGTGCAAATGAAAAGTATCATGAAGCACAAAAGTTTAGCATCCAAATATAGGACCAACCACAGCTAACCACAATTGTTGCTTCAGTAATCTTTTGTTCCAAAATTCTTGCACCAGAGTTGAGATGGAATGGGCCGGACTGGATGATGTGGCCTTTGCTGCAAAATAGAAACCTTGTTATCACATGAATGCAGATCAAATATTTTGCAAAATGCACACACGAACTCATACTTTAATAGGTGGTATGGTTGGTTGCATAGGAAAAATAATCCTAACATAAAATTCTCGGCAACTAATACAACTTTTCATTGCAATATAGTAATACTCTGCATTACTAATCTAGTCTCTACATAACTAATACTACAAAGTTTAGTCTCCGATATAGAAAGATGTTATCTGCATAACTAATGCAGCATTTGGTTACAAATACCGACATAACTCATTCCTTTTCAAAAGAAATACCAACATAACTCGTGTAAATCTATATATTATTTTATAAGGAGAAAAACGTACAGTAAGAATATGTGCTAGAATGAGTATCCAAAGACAATTTTTTTTTTTTAATGCGGACAATCACTACATAATAATCTCGTGTTATCATTTGTCGTATAATAATCTCTATATTAAGATTCATAGTATAACAACCCCTATATTAATATTTACTGAACATTATTTGTTATCGCATAACAATCTTCCGTTATCATCCCTGCATACCAAGTACATGAATCAAACCGCCTTAACGGTGTCAAATCAATAAGAAAAGAAGAAGCAATAGAGCAACCAAGAACAGCAGTGATCATTCTAAAAGAATAAGTTGATCAAAGGCTAGAACAACAAATAAAAAGACTCAACAAGACATCATCTTTGAACTGAACCTTCAAATTGAACAAACATAAATAACCATTTTTTCTGGTTGACCAACTTGTTTTTGCTCCAGCCCAACGTCATATACTTTTAAAACTTTCAATCTATTTACATGTAAACTTAGGCTAGGGTTTCTTTTGCTCTCTTTCTTTCTTTCTTTCATTCTTCCTTCCTTTCTTTTTGGCTGGTCGTGGGGTTTAAAAGTCAAAATAGGGCCCTAGATTCAGTGTTTTTTACAGCGAAAAGGCTACTGGGACTTTAAGTAAGAAGTGAACTGCACTTTGTTTTTACATAACGGTTTACGAGCCAACTTGCGCACACCTCGATTATTCCATTGGGTACCTACAATCTACTACCAACACTGCAACAGAGTAACCCTGCCTAATGCCCCCAAGACAAAGGCAGGTGGAAGTAAATCACTTGGTGTGTTTTATCTCCACTTGAACCCTAGTCTCTCATAGTTTAACTTCATTGATCATTAGACCACATCCTTGGGAGCTAAGCAAATTTCACAATTTCCCGAAACACAATCTATAAAAAACAAATAAAAATTATTCAACATATATGTGCGAATAACAACATAACTGCAACTAACATTACAATTTTTTTTACAACGGAGAAATCTCCAACGGCCACTGGCGCACAACCCCTCTACCCCACCACTTACATATCAAGCTTTTGTCTATGGTAGGGTTCAAACCCGTGATATGCACCTAACCCACACATCACGCATTGCACTCTTACTACTAGACCAAAACCCTGGGGGCTGCAACTAGCATTAACATTTCAACATCAAATGTAGAATATCGACTATACTAATCTACAACACAAATCAAGCATAATCAAAATGCTATCATAACAAGCTTTTGAGAAATATTACTTTAATTACAAAGTTGAGTTTTAGTTTCAATTAATCAGCCATAAAAAACAATTAGTTCACACCATTCAACTACATGTTAAATGCTTTAGATAAATTACTATCATGACTTGAGGATAGTAAACAAAACATAAAACAAGCAAGGAGAAAAAAAGTGTTGCTACCAAGAAAGAGACCAAAAAAAGGATAAAGAAGATAAGCCTAGAACAGAATAGCAGAAGAAGAGGATTCACATGCCAAAAAAACTGTCATGGTGAACAACAAAATGAAGAACAAGAAGCATACAGATAAACATAACTGATTGAAGAAGACTCACTAAAACCCAAAGTAAGAAGAAGATGACAACGAAGAAAATATTGAAGCATACTGTAGAAGAGTCCCAGTACTCGGATACCAAAAGGTCTTATTTTTCCAACTACTTTTCTTTTGTAAACTCTAATATTAAATTCAAAGAACCACCAGTTGTGCCTCACCGTCTGAAGTCGCATCAGTTCACCCATAATCAGTAATAATCCCTTCCTTCACATTTCTCCGTCGCTTTCATTTCCTACTTCTTACATTCATAACTGAAGCTAAAGCTGCAGATACATTTATACTCCTAATTCCTACCACTACACTACACTACACTTCTAGCCAATATATTTACCTCAAAGCATGGTATGTTCTCAAGAGAATTAATTTCCCAGGATCAAAAGAACTCATATTTGAGTTCAGTAACCTACTTCAACAATCAATATCAGCCAGTTGTATCAAGAATAAGAAATCCTGCTTTCTGCCAAACGGAATATAAATATTATTCACCTTATGATGATGATGACAACAACAAACCCAGTATGATCCCAACAAGTGGGGTCTGGGGAGGGTAATCTCTACGCAGACCTTACCCCTACTAATGCAAGTAGAGAGGTTGTTTCCAATAGGCCCTCGACCCAAGAAGGGTAAGAAGAAGAAAGAGGAAAGCAAGGAAAGAAGAAAGAAGGAAGAAAAAAGGAAAAGAAAAAGGGAGAGATAAAGGATAAGTAGTACCAAATAATAATACAAGAAATACAATACTTGAGGCGAACAAAACCGCATAACGTAAAAAAAATCTAAGAATATTAAGGGACATGCATGCTACTAAGACTATCAATGAACAACTAAAAACTACTCATTAACCTTCTACCTTAATCCTCGACCTCCACACCCTCCTATCAAGGGTCATGTCCTCAGTGAGCTGGAGCAGCGTCATGTCCTGTCTAATACCACTCTCCAGTACTTCTTAGGCCTACCTCGACCTCTTCTCAAACTCTCCATGGCCAACCTCTCACACCTCCTGACAGGAGCATCAATGTTTCTTCTCTTAACATGTCCGAACCATCTCAGCCTCGATTCCCGCATCTTGTCCTCCACGAAGGCTACTCCCACTCTGTCCCGGATAGCTTCATTCTTAATCCTATCTCTCTCCTGGCACACCCACACATCCATCTCAACATCCTCATCTCTGCTACTTTCATCTTCTGCACGTGGGAGTTCTTGACTGGCCAACACTCAGCCCCATACAACATAGCCGGTCGAACCACCACTCTATAAAACTTACCCTTAAGTCTTGGCGGCACATTCTTATCACATAAAACACCGGAAACGAGCCTCCAATTCATCCATCTCGCTCCGATGCGATGTGCCAGTACGACATCTTCGTCAATCTCCCCGTTATAAGAATGGCGGCACATTCTTATCACATAAAACACCGAAAACGAGCCTCCACTTCATCCATCCCGCTCCGATGCGATGTACGACATCTTCGTCAATCTCCCCCTTACCCTAGATAATAGATCCAAGATACTTAAAACTTGCTCTCTTGGGGATAACTTGAGCATCAAGCTTAACCTCTACGTCTACTTCACGGGTTCCGTCACTAAATTTGCACTCCAAGTATTCTGTCTTGGTTCTACTCAGTTTGAAACCTTTAGACTCCAAGGCCTGTCTCCAAACCTCCAACCTCGCGTTAAATCCGTTTCGCGTCTCGTCAATCAACCCTATATCATCGGCAAATAGCATGCATCAAGGCACTTCCCCTTGGATGTATCGCGATAGTACATCCATCGCCAAGGCAAATAAAAATGGGCTAAGAGCCTATCCCTGGTGCAACCCCATCACCACAGGGAAATGCTTCGAGTCACCACCCACAGTCCTCACCCGGGTCTTAGCATCATCATACATATCCTTAATCATCCTAATATACACTATCGGAACGCCGCTAACCTCCAAACACCTCCACAAGACCTCTCTCGGGACTTTATCGTGCGCTTTCTCAAGGTCAATAAACACCATATGCAAATCCTTCTTTTCTCCTTGTACTGCTCCACTAACCTCCTTACCGGATGAATCGCTTCCGTAGTCGAACGCCCCGACATGAATCCAAACTGATTCTCGGAAATAGACACGCACCTCCTCACCCTGGCCTCCACCACCCTGGCCTCCACCACCCTCTCCCAAACATTCATAGTGTGACTCAACAACTTGATACCCCTAAAATTGTTGCGATTTTGTATATCACTCTTGTTCTTGTAAAGCGGAACCATCGTATTCTACGTCCATTCTTCGGGCATCTTCTTAATTCACCTTATGATGAGATTGTTTTAATTTCACATCACCAAACATGCTGAACCTGAACATCCTAAACTCATTCCATCAAACAAATACAAAGTACAAAAATCAATTTTCACCGCAAAGCTAACGCCTTTACCCAATTTCACCAAGATAAATCTCTAACCAAAATTAAAGCACAATATGTGATTTCAATCTTGAATCTCAAATTATTACGAATATATTACACATAAAAATAAGTAAAATTTGGGGATACTGACCTCGAGTTCGGCGGATTTCAAGGCGACAGGGATACATATGAGGACTATTCCAGCGAGAGCAATGGCAGTGTTCCGCTGCCAATGCTTGGGCCTACAGTAGGGCCCACCACTCATGCTCCAGACCTTAGTCCTGAAGTCCCCACCATGTCCATGGGCGTGATCTCCTCCGCCGGCCATTTTTTTTCTACCGCTGATGAGATGCAGAAAGTAATGGAAGTTACAGAAATTGATGAATGGGAAAATTCGCAACTCGATTGACAGAACTGTGTAGCCTTAAGGCCCGTGCTATTTCGATGCGCTGCTAAGGATGTTTTTTCTTCCCTTTTTTTTCACAAGTTTGGAAACAAGAAATTGGGCGAAAAAGTATAGTTCATTAAAATATAAAGAATTTTATAATTTGTGGTGTGCGACTATAATTTTATTGAAATTTGTAGTATTAAACATTTTATAATATTTATGGAGTTTATGTCACGGCCCGAAAATTCCACCCTCGAGGACATGATAGCGCCTAACATTTCACTTGCTAGGCAAGCCAACATTAGAATAGTTTATCCATTTTAAGCAGTTCAGATTAAGTAATAATGAAGTATCCAAAATAATTGAAATAAATCTGGAATAACGTGCGAAAAACCATTTTACTTGCTAGGCAAGCTAACGTTAGAATAGTTTATCCATTTTTAACAGTTCAGATTAAGTAGTAACGAAGAAGCCAAAATAAACTAAAACAAATCTGGAGTAAAGTAGAAGGGGATTTCAGGGCGAACACCGAACAGTTGTGCCTCAAGTCTTCGTACTCATAATCAACCCGAGCAGTCTACTGACCGCCGCTGGAACCGACTCTAAAATCTGCACAAGAAGTATAAAGTGTAGTATGAGTACTACCGACCACATGTACTCTATAAGTGTCGAGCCTAACCTCGACGATAGTGACGAGGCTAAGACGAGTCACTTACAATAACCTGTACGCTGTACAAAATAATGACAGGAAAGGAAAATACGAAAACGAAATAAGGCAGTTACCTCATGAAATAACTCAATCCTCAAAGAAAACGAGTAAATGCTAGAATTATCAATCCTTGGAATCCCGTACGAAACTACCGAAAACAACACAATTCAATAAGGAATAGGAAATACATAAACTGTTGTGGCATGCAACCCGATCTTACCGTACAACACTATCCTTCCTTATTCCACCATGTAAATATCAATAATAATAAATAATATGTTGCGGCGCGCAACCCAATCCCACCATATAATCAGAGTCAATTCATAATTCACCCTTATTTTAGCATATCAATCCACCCTTATTTCATTTGTTGCCGCGCCCAACCCAATCCCACAGTATCAATATAATTCTCCCTTATTTCACCATATCAATCCACCCTTCTTTCACCTTATCAATCCACCCTTATTTCACATGTTGTGGCGCGCAACCTGATCTTACTATATCAATATAAGCAAGTCAATAAGTGCAATCAATTTAACAATTTGAATCACAAGAATCTCTACAATTAACGGATATGAAAGCTACAGATCAAGAAAAAATCTCGTATCAAATCTCGAAGAGCTACAATTAATACTAAGTAATAAGTCAAGTCAAATATATGACAGTTAAAGGGTACAAGTAACACCAATAAGGAAAATATCAATTAAGCATAGAAGCGTGGAAGGAATTAACATTTATAATGAGAGAATAATAAAAGACAAGTAGCAAGTTAAGTCATAGGAAACAATTAAGGCATGTAACAATCAAGACATGTGATGGAATAATTAATGAAATGCGAGTAGACCTAGAAACAAATAATTGACGGCATATATATACTTGTTAGCTCGCATATACATCGCTACACATGAAATTCACATAGCACATAGCTCAAAGGTCCATATTCTCTCAAATCAATATTAGATAAAACACTTACCTCGCTCCGAGGTAGTGTACATGTTTGGTTTGGAGCCCCGAGGGCTCAGGTGAGTTTCGGATAGGCGTCAGAGTATTTTTGGACTTAGAAAATCTGGTATTTTTATTGTTTGCTACTGTCCAGGTTTTTGTGCTATGCGATCGCATAAGAAGGTTCGCGATCACATAAAGTTAATTCGAGGGGTCACCATTTGTTCTATGCGATCGAATAGGAAGGTCTGCGATCGCATAGAGTTAATTTTGGGGATCACCAGGAAGGTCCGCAATCGCATAGAGTTAATTCCGGGGGTCACCATTTGTTCTATGCGAACGTAAGGCTTCTCACGCTATCGCACTAAGTTAACTAGGCCTAGGAAAGGGAACCCTATTTTTCCTCTATGCGATCGTACCCCCTGCCCCGGAATCGCAATGCCCATCCCCCCTTACCCTATATGAACGCATTCAATTGAGTGCGAACGCATAGGTTCCCTTTCCAGCTATTTTAAAACAGTAGCAAAACGGGATTTCTTCAAAACTTCATAACTTTTTCACTTAAACTCGAACTTGGGCGATGTTTGAAGAGGAATTTCACCACAAAACCATATGTATGTATTCTTAGACTTATTTTCTTCAATTTTCGTTAACACCCATTAGATTTCTAGGCCAAAATCATGTTTTTAAGGGTAGAAATTTGGGTAGAGTTAGGGCTTTTTGAATAATTGGAATTTAGACCTCGTTTTGGGGTCGGATTTCGAAACTAATTACATATTCGGGCTCGTGGGTGAATTGGTGATCGGGTTTTAGTCTGAACCTTGTATTTTGACCAAGCGGGTCCGGAGTCGATTTTTGACTTTTTGGAAAAAATGATAGAAAACCTATAATTTAGCATTGGGGTTGAATTATTTAGCATTTATTGATGTTGCTAAATTAATTTAGACTAGATACAAGTAATTTGAAGGCGAAATCTAAAGAAAAAACGGTGTTTGAGGCTTGAGTTGGCCGTGGAAGTTTGATGTAAGTGTTTGGTCTAACCTTAGCTTGAGGGATTAGGAGTTGTGTCTTATTTGCTACGTGATAACTGTGGAGTACGACGTATAGGCATGGTGACGAATATCTATACGTCGGTATCAAGCATGCACGTGAGTCTTATATTGTAATTTTTATGACTCCGTTGTGGTTTATTTGTGCTTCATATGAGAATTTTATTATTGTTCCCTTGCCGGGATGTTATTGTGATACTATTGTTCCCTTGTCGGGATGTTGTTGTGATATTATTGTTTTCTTGCCGGAATGTTGTTGTAATATTATTGTTTCCTTACCGGAATATTGTTATTATGCTATTACTCTCTTGCCGGGATTCTTTTATGATTGGTGTTGATAAATAAAATGGAGGAAGGTTGCATGCCTGCAACAGTAATACATGAAATGGGAGTGGGTTGCACGCCTGCAATGATAATACATGAAATGGGAGTGGGTTGCATGCCCGCAACGGTAATATATGAAATGGGAACGGGTTGCACACCTGTAACAGTACTATATGAAATGGGAGCGGGCTGCACGCCTACAACGGTACTATATGAAATGGGATCGGGTTGCACGCCTGCAATGGCATTACATGTGTACTTGTTCTTCTTATTTCCTTATCTTTTGCTGGTAATTGATTTATGGCGTTCCTTGCATTTCTCTACTGTTATTCTGTTGTTATCTGTTATTCACCGTAGCATGTTCCCCCTGCCCAACTTTAGTTGTAATTATCTGCTTCTATTTCCGTTGTATATGATTTAACTGCACAAGTTTATTGGTAGTCTGGTCCTAGCCTTGTCACTACTTCACCGAGGTTAGGTTAGGTACTTACCAGCACATGGAGTCGGTTGTGATGATACTACACTTTGCACTGTGTGCAGATACTGATACCGGAGCATTTGGACTGTAGTGAGGGTGCTATCTTCAGTCCATTCAGGTGACCGAGGTAGTCTTGCAGACGTCCGTGGGCCTTGGCATCTCCTCCTATATTTTCTCTTTCTGTTTTTACTTATTTAGAGACAGAGTTATGTATTTCCATTCAGACCCTAGTTTAGTATTCTTAAATAGTCTGTGGCTTGTAACACCAAATTCTGGATAGTATTGTACTTCAGATTATGTAGCAGTGTTTGGTTGAATTATTAAGTTTTTTCGTCTTCTGCATTTCTAGTTATTTAATTTATTCCGCTGTTTAATCACATAATATTTTAAATTGTTGAACATGTTTAATAAAAGAAAGGTAATGATTTTATAATATTTGGCTTGCCTAGCTTCTACAAGTAGGCGTCATCACGACTCCCAGAGTGGAAAATCCGAGTCGTGACAACTATAATGCCAACATTTTAGATCGTTTTGACGATTATACCCTTTGTCGTTCAAGAAAGTTTCACTTATTATATAGGTAAAATATATGGATAAAAATAAATTTTATATTTGTATATATATATATATATTCTTAACGGGTTAATGGATTATTCGTTAAGAAAATAAATAATCCATCCCCAAACCGATAAGCCGTTAATAAAAAAAATTCAATTTGTTTCCCGTCCGTTAACCTAATACCAATAAGCCATTAAGCTACAGTTTCAGTTTGATTTTCGGTTTCGGTTCGGTTATGAACTGTCACGACCCAAAATTCACTAAGGGTCGTGGTGGCGTCGGACGCCGATGTCAGGCAAGCCAACTGAAATACTTAATTAAATTCCAATTTTCGTATTGTTTAAAATTATTTTTCTTTATACACTAACTAATGAATAATAAAAATTGCAGAAACAACCGTAAAATCTTTAACAAAACATAACATTTAATAATAAAAAAATCCTCCTAGAACCCGGTGTCACAAGTGCATGAGCAATTTCTAAGAAATAATGTAATACCAAAACCGTCCTGAATATAATATTTGATAGAAATAAATATAGAAAACTGAGCGAGACTGTGCTGGCTGCGAATCGCCTTGAGAAGTGCAGCTCACCTAAGTTTCTGTATCATCCGTGCTACTACGCCCAGTAGGCCGCTAGGTATGCATATGCATGTGCAATAAAAATACACAAAAGTGTAGTATGAGTATGAAAATAACATGTACCCAATGAGTATCCCGTCTAATCTAGAAGAAGTAGAGACGAGATGGTCGACTTCGACACTTACTAGTGGTCCAATAATGATGTCTATAATATATTAAATCGTAGATTTCTATAAAAATAATTTTAATCCAATAGAAGGAAACAAGTAAACAATTATTTTTTTTGTAGGAAATTTAAAAAATTCCTTTTTCTTTATTATCCAAATATTCTCAAGCCATGAAGAGGCAACAACAACTTTAATAAGTTTAAGGAAGCAATACAAGCATGTGCAAATCATGCCGAGGTCGACGGCCCGCTCTAATAAAAATATGAATTGTGCACTGTCGAGGGTTGAACGGTGCGAACCATAGATGCATCTATTTAATCTGCCAAAGCGTTCGACCCGCTCCAAAATTTAAACACACACATACAGTCAATCACGGGTCCACACAGAGCAATTAGCCAAAGAAAGTACATCCTCTTTTAAAAATTTAAGAAAAATAAAGTCTAATCCTTTTAGAAATTTATTTACTAGTTCAATGTGATTTAAGCAATTCAAGCTGTCAATAAGTTCACAAATGATCCAAGTATAACATGTTCTTGGGTCCTAGACTACCCGGACAATAGCATAATAGTAGACGGATTCTCGTCACCTCGTGCGTACGTAGCCCCCCATAAATAGGAGCACATACTTAATTATTTTACCTATGAGGGACAATTCCCTCTTACAAGGTTAGAAAGGAGACTCACCTCGCTCTGAAGATCCATAACCGGCATTCCACGCCCTTCCGAAGACTCGAATCAATGCACAACACTTCAAAACTAGCCAATAATTATGTAAATCCATTAATATATGCTAAGGTACTCATTATAATCCAATTTATAACAATTTCTAACCCCGATCAAAAAGTTGATAAAAATGCTCTCAGGCCCACGTGCCGGGAAATCCAAAATTTTTCGAAGATGATGTTTACCCATGAACTCACGAACTCAAATATACGATTTTCTCCTAATTCCATACCCAAAATCATGGTCAAAATCCGAGAATACTAATTTTTTAGGTTTTCTTCAAAATTCCAAAATTTCTACTAATTTACATGATTTTCCATATTAAAATCTAGATATAATCCAAGCAATTAACTTCCAGTAGGTGGGAATCACTTACCTTGACATGGATGATGAAAATGGAGCTCCAAAATAGCTCCTAGGTCGGATCCCATGGAGAAAATGAGATAAAATGAGCCAAACCCATTTCTTTACACTTATACACTGCCCAGACGAGTCTTCTTCACGTTCGCGAGACCACCGTCGCGTTCGCGAAGAAGAAAATTCCCAAAAATCGTTTTTCATACTCTTCTCACACAGCCTATAGTTTAATAGCCATAACTTTTTGTACATAACTCCAAATTACAAACAGTTTAATGTTTTGGAAAATCGAAACAAGGGTCAACAATTTTCATGTTTTGGTAATCTCCCAATTCCTTATATATTTTGAGATATAAGCTGCCAAAGTCATCCCTGTGCAATACAAATTTCTTCTTTATCTTTCCGCACATCCTATATTTTACCAACCAAAACTTTTTGTACGCAAATCCAAATTCCAAATGGTTTACATTTTTGAAAACTAGACACAAAGCGCCACAACTTTCATTCTTGGATCATCTCCAAATTCCTTACAGATTGTGAGATATGAGCCTCCGAAGTCAGACCTGTGCAGCAAAGATTTCCTTCTACACGAACGCGAGAGGATCCTCGCGAACGCGAAGAACAATACCAGATACCAGCATCAACTATTTCAAAACAGCCCAAAATGATCCGAAACCACCCCGAAACACACCCGAGGCCCCCGGGGCCCCGTCCAATCACACAAACTATTCCCATAACAAAACCTGAACCTGCTCGAGGCCTCAAATCATATCAAACAACATCGAAATCATGAATTGCACCCCAATTCAAGCTTAATGAACTTTAGAACTTCAAATTTCTACATTGGATGTCGAAACCTATCAAATCACGTCCGATTGATCTCAAATTTTGCACACAAGTCACATTCGACATTAAGGACCTACTCCAACTTTCAGAATTGGATTCTGACCCCGATATCAAAAAGTCCATTTCCGATCAAACTCCTAAAAAACCTTCAAATTTCTATCTTCAGCCAAATGATTCCAAAATGTCTCACGAACCTCCAAATTCACTTCCGATCGCGCTTCCAACTCCAGAATCACCATACGGAGCTATTCCCAGACTCAAAATCCCAAATGGACATCGATAGCACTGAAATGCACTTCAAGCCAAACTTATGAAATTACTTCCAAAATGCTAACTTCCACAATAGGCGCCAAAACGTTCCTGGGTCATCCAAAACCCGAACCGGGCATATTCCCATGTCCGAAATCATCATATGAACCTGCTGGAACCTTTAAATCCCGATTCCGAGGTCGTTTACTCAAAATTCCAATCCTAGTTAATTCTTCCAACTTTAAGCTTCCGAAATGAGAATTCTCTTTCCAAATCAACTTCGGACTTTCCGAAATTCAATTCCGACCATGTGTACAAGTCATAATGTCTGAAATGAAGCTGCTCGTGGCCTCAAACCACTGAACGACGTGCTAGAGCTCAAAATGATCGATCGGGTCGTTACATTCTATCCCACTTAAACATACGTTCGTCCTCGAATGTGCTGAGAACTACACTGGAGTAGCTTGAAATCACTGTTCAACTTCTCATATACCTTCCCGTGCTACCACAACTTAGTTGAGTACATTAGCTCGATAAATTCTAAAGATATTCCCTTTTATTCAAGCACATAGGCCTTAAAGCCCAATTCCAACATCCGAAATTCTATGCCAGACCTGCTTCCAACATACGATCACCATATCAATAACTACATGCAGCACCAAAACATGACTGCGTACATTAGCTGAATTCATACCTTTCACCATTTTACTCATAGGACCACAATAACATTCTCTGATCAATTTAGTCGAAATTCCATGACTCTGATGCTCCCATTGCACCTCATGACCCACATAGGTCTTGCTCTAACTCTACCAATACCGCCACGATGGAAGAGATGTGTAGAGATCCATTACCAACTGCCGAATAAACAATTCATATGATCTATACTTCTGACAGGATCCATCACCTCATTCTGAACCAAATAATGGTCTTTGCTCCTTAACATACTTCATATAATCCGACTGCACTGTTCCTAGATCCAATAACCTCATCTCACTCAGTACAAACTACTCAGGCAGTAAGCCACCCCGGACATGATCAAAAGCCTCATATGATGCCGCAATGTGCTGATAGGCTACCAATTCGAACGCGATACCAAAGAAAATGAAATGTGAAAATGAAATGCAATTACCCCGCTCGCGAATCATACATGCGACGCGGTCAACATACTAAACAGACATCCTGCTCGCGAATCATACATGTAACGCAGGCACACAACTAATATGAGCTTTCCTTGGAAAAATAGGAAACAAAATAGATCAAACAGACATAGGGAACTGTACTAAATATCACATTATTGCGGCGTGCAACCCGACCCAAATAACATACCCATGGCGGCGTGCCACCCGATACACATAACATGCCCATGGCGGCGTGCCACCCGATCCATATATAGAACTCACATAAGGAGATATACCTCGAGCTACATTGCTCATTAAAACAAAATACCGAATATCGTTCATAAACACGCTAAGTGCATAATACCATCCATGAGGGGACATGTCGCGCTGTAAGCTTTGAAACTCAAGTACAACTGAGGTGCGATATACGATCTGAATCTCAAGAGCTATCCTGCTCATATAACCTCACCTCTATGCAAAACCTCAACACATAAGAAATTCACCAAGCCGACTCATAACTCGCATGACGCAATACATCATTACATGAAATAGCTGGCGACGTAGTAACACCCTGACTACCCTTCCATAAGGAGCGCATCGCTAAAATGAATGCATCTGGCCAGATATAAAGCCCATATTCATTTTAAATCCATCCACAGATCTCAAGTCGATCCTGATCGTACCAACATAGGGCAATAACCTTTCAAAGGTCCAAAATAACTTCCCTTTTCTCATAACACACGAGAACAACCGTCACAACCTGAGTAATCCTCCACAGTCCACAACACCATAAACTGAGTGCCTTCCAGTCATATATTCTCAACTTATTGATATCATCACAAATCTTCATACTTGGTCTAAATCTTTAACCGGTCAAGTGACTGTATGCCATACTTATACCATCTTTCTGTAGGACACACTCCCACAACTTATCATAACAAATAACAGGTCCGTACTAACACTGAAAAGCGATTAAGAATCCTTAACCAGGATGCAAAGCCTCTTCCACGAAGCACCGATCTCATGTGATGCTGAAGACAATACCAACTAACCTTAAACATCGAAATTTCTTTTCTACTCATCCGAGCTCGTGACATCCTTGTCAACACCGAACTGCAACTTTGATCCTCACATCAAATTCCATACCACTCGCTGCACCCATCATGCCAGCACGTAATAGAACATGATTTTCAATATAACTCCGGAACCACTAATAGGTTAACACTTTATCATATACAAATTGTTCACTTAACTTACTTCAGGAGAACCATAGCAAAACGCAGGTGAATTCTCGCAACCCTATAATATGCAAATCTCTAGGTAGTGGCCTAAGCCACCATAGCCCTTTCGAGATCCGCCTACACATAACAGGCCATAACAATAGAATGCTTCTAAATAACATCAATTACGGCGGCTGACAAGCCTCACATGTTCCATCACAATCACTTGCATAACTTGAACACATTGAAGAAACTGATCACTACCAGCATTATGCCAATTCAACTATGGCTAACCAACCTATCTTCTTTCCAATTTATCCTTGACTGCCTTGGAAATAATAATAACTCCATTCAACACGCTAATAACCGGAAACCTCGCAAGTAGTTAACCAGGCAACTCAATCATTGGTGGTGGGACTCTCCCACTTAGCTTGAAGCCATCACTACACGACTCTGGAATTCACCAGAATTCTTTATTTCTTACTGACATAACCTTGCGCAATCAACCACTAAAATTCTCGAAATCTTTCTGTAAAACCCCCTTTTTGAACTCTAAATCATCAACCACATTCGCACGACCGATCTCTTTGTTGCACCACCAATAGAATTCCTTGCAGAAGCTTCACCAACCACGCGACCTCTAACCTGCTCACAGGGAATAGCCCACCAGTATAAATTACTTCCCGACATCTTCCAATGCTACTACACGAGGTACAACCACTATGACTCCAATAGCCCATCCTAGGTCCGAGATCACTCTCCAGCTGCACCAGTACATTCAGCCCTCGTAGACATCAATTATATGTGCGGCAACACCCTTCCAGTTCAAAGTTATGCTGCATCCTTCTTTATTTCAAGCAGCTATTTTTTGTTACATCAAATCTCCTACCACATAATAGCCCATATGCAACTCCGCCACTCTCCCACTTTGGCAGAACTCATCCTTTTAATTGACTACTCGACCTTTGCTTCTTATACTTGGCCTTCTAGAAATTTTAACCACTGTCTGACACTTCCCAAACGTCTTTCCTAATTCTTTGCTGCTCAATTGTTGCCTTAGATGAAATCTTACTTTGTAGCACTTGAACCCACAAATTGCTACTAACTTTAAACCTTTCTAAAGATCATCTTTCTCGAGCCGTCATCCTTAGAAACACCGGTTCCATCTTGAACCGCCGCACCCCGCGATCTCTAACCATCACTTCTTTAATACTGACCCGCAATATCCTGCTCCAAGGGAAATTGTAGAAGATCGCAACACCGGCAAACTTAGTGCATTCAATTAGGACAACGACATCCCCTTATAGAAGAAAGCTCCATCACTCTCGCATGTACCGAGTCTTGTTACCCTATCAACCCAAACCTGAACATCCTCAGCCCGTTTGCCTTCCCTTTTCCGGGAATAAAATATCGAATCTCTAGATCATGCACCGAGTAAACCTCCCTTCAAGTCGTTCACTTCCTCGACACGTAGGCAAACATCCTACCATCATATTAATATTGCGGAATAATCGTTCATAAGCATCATGGAAACCTGTGCCTAGCATCTCGACTCTTAGAAGTACCGCTACTGAGCTGAATCAATAGAATTCCTTCCACAAGGCAACAATAATAGCTTGCACAACCTCGCAGGGAGAAACACCCTGCACCACATTCGTAATATCATTACAATTCTTCAATCCTCGATGAATAGCAAGCGCTTTGCGTCGCATAAGATTGATTAGGAAAGAGACAAAGGCATAAGCCTCAAAGGAATAAAATCGCACAATGAGGAATCAAGAAGGGAAGTACTCCTAACAGTCTTGCAGCTTCCTGAGGATAAGTACAGATGTCTCTGTACCGGTCTGCGAGACTCTACTAGACTTGCTCATAACTCGTGAGACCCTAGGAACCTAGTGCTCTGATACCATGTTGTCACAACCCAAAATCCACTAAGGGTCGTGGTGGCGCCGGACACCGCTGTCAGGCAAGCCAACTGAAATACTTAATTAAATTCCAATTTTTGTATTGTCTAAAATTATTTTTCTTTAAACATTAAATAAAAAATAACAAAATTTCAGAAACAATCGTGAAATCTTTAACAAAACTTAACATTTAATAATAAAAAAAATCCTTCCAGAACCCGGTGTCACAAGTGCATGAGCAATTTCTAAGAAATAATGTAATACCGCAACCGTCCGGAATACAATATTGAACAAAAATAAATATAGAAAACTGAAGGAGACTCTGCTGGCTGCGAATCGCCTCGAGAAGTGTAGCTCACTTAAGTCTCCGTATCATTCGTGCTGCTACGCCCAGTAAGACACTAGGGATGCATATGCCTGTGCGATAAAAATGCACAGAAGTGTAGTATGAGTACGAAAATAATATGTACCCAATGAGTATCCCGTCTAATCTCGAAGAAGTAAAGACATGATGGTCGACTTCGACACTTACTAGTGGTCCAATAATGATGTCTATAATACATTAAATCGTAGATTTCTATAAACATGATTTTAATCCAATATGAGAAAACAAGTAAACGATCAATTCTTTTACAGGAAATTTAAAAAATTCCTTTTTCTTTATTATCCAAATATTCTCAAGCCATGAAGAGGCAACAACAACTTTAATAAGTTCAAGGAAGCAATACAAGCATGCACAAATCATGCCGAGGTCGACGGCCCGCTTCAATAGAAATGTAAACTGTGTACTGCCGAGGGTCGAACGGCGCGAACCATAGATGCATCTATTTAATCTGCCGAGGCGTTCGGCCCACTCCAAAATTTAAACACACACAGACAGTTAATCACGAGTCCACACAGAGTAATTAGCTAAAGAAAGTACATCCTCTTTTAACAATTTAAGAAAAATGAAGTCTAATCCTTTTAGAAATTTATTTACTAGTTCAATGTGATTTAAGCAATTCAAGCTGTCAATAAGTTCACAGATAATCCAAGTATAACATGCTCTTGGGTCCTAGACTACCCGGACAATAGCATAATAGTAGCTACGCATGGACTCTCGTCACCTTGTGCGTACGTAGCCCCCACAAATAGGAGCACATACTCAATTATTTTACCTATGGGGACAATTCCCTCTTACAAGGTTAGAAAGGAGACTCACCTCGCTCTGAAGATCTATAACCGGCATTCCACGCCTTTTCGAAGACTCGAATCGATGCACAACGCTTCAAAACTAGCCAATAATTATGTAAGTCCATTAATATATGCTAAGGTACTCATTATAATCCAATTTATAACAATTCCTAACCCCGATCGAAAAGTTGACAAAAATGCCCTCGGGCCCACGTCCCCGAAAATTCAAAATTTTTTGAAGATAAAGTTTATCTATGAACTCACGAACTCAAATATACGATTTTCTCCTAATTCCATACCCAAAATCATGGTCAAAATCCAAGAATACTAATTTTCTAGGTTTTCTTCAAAATTCCAAAATTTCTACTAATTTACATGATTTTCCATATTAAAATCTAGATATAATCCAAGCAATTTACTTTTAATAGGTGGGAATCACTTACCTTGACATGGATGATGAAAATGGAGCTCCAAAATCGCTTCTAGGTCGGCTCCCATGGAGAAAATGAGATGAAATGAGCCAAATCCATTTTTTTACACTTATACACTGCCCAGACGAGTCTTTTTCGCGTTTGCAAGACCACCGTCGTGTTCGCGAAGAAGAAAATTCCCAAAAATTATTTTTCATACTCTTCTCACACAGCCTATAGTTTAATGGACATAACGTTTTGTACATAATTCCAAATTACAAACGGTTTAATGTTTTGGAAATTAGAAACCAAGATCTACAACTTTTATATTTTGATCATCTCCCAATTCCTTATAGATATTGAGATATAAGTTGCCAAACTCATCCCTATGCAATACAAATTTCTTCTTTATCTTTCCGGACAGCCTATAGTGTACCACCCATAACTTTTGGTACGCAAATCCAAATTCTAAATGGTTTACATTTTTGAACTAGACACAAAGGGCTACAACTTTTTATCTGGGATCATCTCCAAATTTCTTACAGATTGTGAGATATTAGCCTCCGAAATCAGAACTGTGCAGCAGAGATTTCTTTCTACGCGAACGAGAGAACCTCCTCGCGAACGTGAAGAACAGAGTCCCTCAGGACAAATTCTTCTTCTCGAACACGAGAGGATCCTTGTGAACGCGAAGAACAATACCAGATACTAGCATAAGCTATTTCAAAATAGCCCGAAATGATCCAAAACTACCCGAAACACACCCGAGGCCCCTAGGGCCCCGTCCTATCACATAAACCAGTCCCATAACATAACACGGACCTGCTCGAGGCCTCAAATCACATCAAACAACATCAAAATGATGAATTTCACCCCAATTCAAGCTTAATGAACTTTAGAACTTCAAATTTCTACATTGGATGTCGAAACCTATCAAATCACGTCCGATTGATCTCAAATTTTGCACACAAGTCACATTCAGCATTACGGACCTACTCCAACTTTCGGAACTAGATTCTAACCCTAATATCAAAAAGTCCACTTCCGATCAAACTCCTCAAAAACCTTCAAATTTCTATCTTTAGCCAAATGATTCCAAAATGACCCATGAACCTCCGAATTCACTTCCGATCGCACTTTCAACTCCAGAATTACCATACAGAGCTATTCCCATACTCAGAATCCCAAACGGACATCGATAACACTAAAATGCACTTCAAGCCAAACTTATGAAATTTCTTCCAAAATGCTAACTTGCACAATAGGTGCCAAAACGCTCCTGGGTCATCCAAAACCTGAACCAGGCATACGCCCAAGTCCGAAATCATCATACGAACTTGCTGGAACCTTCAGATCCCGATTCCGAGGTCGTTTACTCAAAATTCCAATCCTAGTTAATTCTTCCAACTTTAAGCTTCCGAAATGAGAATTCTCTTTCCAAATCAACTTCAGACTTCCCGAAATTCAATTCCGACCACGCGTACAAGTCATAATGCCTGAAATGAAGCTGCTCATGGACTCAAACCGCTGAACGACGTGCTAGAGCTCAAAACGACCGATCGGGTCGTTACATGAACACCACTACACATATGGCAGTTTATTGTTAGCACAGTTACCAATATTTGTAGATATTTTTGTATTAGTGATAAAATAATGTCAGTTTCAATGGATAATGCTACTAATAAACAAATGTTGTAGCCTTGCTTACCACTATACTAAGTCCTGCATTTAGTAATATTTTTCATGTTAGATGTATTTGTCATATTTACCATTTAATTGTGGGTGATAGTATGAGAATTTTAAATATAAAATTAAAAATGTTAAAATGTGTGACAAACCGACCCGGCATCTCAAGAGTTACCGCCCCATTTCCCCATTTATATGTTTCTTCATGTTTCATTATCGGCATTTGGTGTGTTAGAGTTGAATTGGATAGGTTTTGGTAGGAAATGAGACACTTAGTCTCTTTAAGGAAGGTTGGTTTGGAAAAGTCAATTGGATGTTGACTCATGAGTTAGAAGGCTCGGATGCGATTTTCGGTGATTCGGTTAGCTTCGGGGAGTGATTTGTGACTTAGGAGTGTGATCAGAAGTGATTTTGGAGGTCCGGTGTAGAATTAGGCTTGAACTGGCGATGTTAGCATTTTGGCGATATCCGATTGATAGGTTAGATTTTGATCCGAGGGTTGGAATGGAATTCTGAGAGTTGCAGTAGCTTTGTTAGGTGATTTGGGATGTGTGTGCAAAATTTTAGGTTATTCGGAGGTGATTTGGTTGGGTTTTTGATAGAATGCGTGTTTCGGAAGATTTTGAAGAACTTAGGCTTGGATTCGTTGGGAATTGAGGATTTTAGTGTTATTTGATGCGTTTTGATGATTGGAACGAGGTTGGGTGATGTTTTAGGATGGGTTGGCAATTTTGATTGAGGTCCCGGGGGCCTCGGGGTGATTTCGGATGGCTAAATGGGAAGATTTGGACTTAGAGATACAACAGAAAAATGCAGCAGCAGTGCAGGGTGATTTTTGTTCTTTGTGATCGCGGAGGGCTCTCGCGATCGCATAGAAGGTTTTGGGTGTCTGAGATTTTTTTTGCTCTATGCGTTTGCGGTCAGGGAGGTGCGTTCGCATAGGTTCGAGACCTGGAGCATCGTGTTCGCAGGGCTTGTCTCACGTTCGCATAAGAGGGATTTAGGACCCTTGTCATTTGTTCTTCACGTTCGCGGTCTAGGGGACGCGTTCGCGTAGCAGAGCAAGCTGAAGGTCCGCATTCGGGGGTTGGTCACCGCATTTGAATAGGGGAAATTTGGGTTATTGAGATTTTGTTCATCGCGAACGCGGGGGCTGGACCGCGTTCGCATAGAGTAAATTAGAGCTAGGCAGAATGGTTTTATTAAACATTTCCTCCGCGAAGCTTAGTCTATTTCCACCATTTTTGAGCAACCTTGAGAGCCTTTTGATGAGGATTAAAGAGACTTTTGATTGGGTTTGATTGGAGGTGAGTCTTATGACCTAGAAACATCATGTAATTGAAGAATAAACACTTAATTCATGGAAATTTGATTAAAAAGGAAGAATTAGGGCTTGACGTTTTGAATGAAAAATTGGGATTTGAGGGAGCATTTGAGCTCAGATTTTGGAGTTTTTGATATGTATAGACTCGTGGCGACATAAGGAGTCCATTGATGTAAAAATTTCTGAGTTTTGAGAAATGGGCTCGGAGCTCGGGTTTTGCCAATTTCGGATTTCTTGATGTTTTTTGACCATTTTTGGTTGGGTATTATTCTTTTAGCATATTGTGACGTATTTGTTGCGGTTTTGGTCAGATTTGACGCGCGAGGAGGTTGATTCGAGAGGTAAGGGCATAGCTAGCTAGACTTTTCGCCGGCTAGAGGTGAGTAATGTTTGTAAATGATATTCTGAGGATTTGAAACCCCGGACTTGCACATCATAGTGCTACATTGAGGTGACTTACACGTCAGATAGCGAGCGTGGGGTAGAGCACCGTTGGGAATTTGTGACTCGGTCCATCCCGGTTGATAAATTTACTGCGTATTTGACTGAAATTACTTATTATCATCATAATTTAGGCTGATTGCTATATTTGGGCTTCATGCCTATTATTTGAACCCTTCGGGGATTGTTGTTGATAATTCCTCACTGATTTAATTATGTATTTGAACTCAGTCATGTATTTTCCACTGTTTTAAAAACTCAGCCAAGTTATTATGCCTTAAATACTCGAAATGATATTTTCCATAAAATGTTTTGGGCTGAGCATCATACTTTATTGTTGTTCGAGTGGCTTACGTAATTTTGTTGACTGAGTAAGGCCGAGGGCCTGTGTTGTGAGGATACTTATAGATCGGGTTGCACGCCGCAGCGGTACTATATTGATATTGAGGCCGAGAGCCTGATTGATGCCACGAGATGGCTTGATATTGTGCTTGGTTTGTAGGAGCCCCTCCAGAGTCTGTATACACCCCCAGTGAGCGTTGTCGACATTAAATGGATCAGGCTGCACGCCGCAGCGATATATGTGTTTACCTTATTTTATTTGTCTGCCATTTTATGCTGTTTGTGCTTCTTCTTGCAATATTCACTTGTTGTTATGGTATTATCTGATAACCGAGTGTGGTGCCCGAGAGGCAGACTTCTGTGCTTGTCCGTATTATGTGTTTTTTTGCATTCAATTGCATAACTGTTGAAAAAGTCATTTTCAAAAGAGGTTTTACACTAAGCTAAGATATTTCTAAAGGTTTTACAGCTTCACTGCTTTCTCTAAAAGGGCTTTTCAGTGCTCCTATATAGCATGATGGTTTGCTTTACGTGATTTCTTACTGCTCAGTTGTTATTTACCCTTATTACTCACAGAGTTGGAGTACTCACTTTACTCCCTGCACCTCGCGTGCAGATGCTGGTATTTTGTTCACCCAGTAGCGGGTTTTGGCTACTTAGAGACAGAGCTATAGGAGCAGCAAGGTGACTGCCTGCGTTTACAGCACCATTTTCCTCTCTTTTGGTTCATTATTCCGGCTTTGTATATTTTAGGTCTTGTAGTTGTATTTATACTCTGATAGATGCTCGTGACTTGTGACACCCTGGTTTGGGCTATGTTGGGTTGTAAATTTCGTTAATTAATATCATTAAGTCATATTTTGCTGTTCATTTGTGTTAACTACTTTGAAATAGACGAGTTGGGTTAGTTGGCTGGCCTTGTCTTAACGAGAGGCGCCATCACGACCAGTGCGGGGTTTTGGGTCGTGACAAGTTGGTATCAGAGCCTAGGTTACTAGGTCTCACGAGTCATGAGCAGGTTTAGTAGAGTCTCACGGATCGGTACGGAGACGTGTGTATTTATCCTCGAGAGGCTGCAGAACCTTTAGGAAAACTTTATATTCTTGAATTCTTATCGTGCGTCCTTGATTCAGCTTGAAGAGAAACTCTTGAAATCCCTTCTATGCGTTCGTACGCGCGCATGAGTGCTCAGTATCAGATGTGCCTTGATGGCTTGTGAGTCCCCGATCGAGGGGCGAGATGTAATCTTCGTGAGTATATATTAGGACAGTCTGGTGGACTTGAGGCCGAATCTTTTCCTATGGCTTGAGCACCGAGGTGTTGATTGTGTGAGTAAGTGTTTTGAACTTATATGTTCGGTATTGTCCCTATTAGCGGGAATGGAGGTTGGATATCTATGTGATGAGTATGTTAGTATCACGAGATGTATCTATATGACTTGGTAGTGATGAAGAAGTATGCTGGATAATAGAAGAACTGTTAAGTGTTCGATTCCTAGTATGATTTGGTGTGTAGCCCGAATTATGGGTGCGTGAAGAATCGTTTCGTGTCTCTTTGTTGGGGAGTGAAGTGCATTTCATGTGGCGGTATGAGTTCAGACCTAGGAAGATTAAATGACTGTGTAATGTGTACGACGGTGGAAAGTATGCAGAAATGTTAAATTGAGGCGAAATAGGTGGGTTATCTTCTGCGGAGGGTTCTAAAATAGTGTGAATCTTATGTTATGTATTAGAAGATCTTATTTACAAGTGAAGAAAATGTGTTGAAATCTAAATTGGACCACCTAGAGAGTGGGCTTAACTGTGGTGTGAGTGAATGCGAGATTTGCAGAAGAGTTAAAAATTCTAGATGAATTGTGTTTCCACAAGCTTAGGAAGGATTGAGTTTAATCTCACTATAGTATTAAGGCAGTATGGTGTATATGCGTTATGCGTTATTGTGAATTTTGATCTATGGCTTCGGGCCGAGTTAGGGAGGTTGCTGTTGATTAGCTGATTACATGGATATGTGCTATGTTGGTTCCGGTTTGAGGCATACTGGCGAATCAGTTTTGGTCGCAGAAATTGAGCCGAGGATAGCACGAGTGAAGAAAAATTTTGACAAAGGTTATATGGTGCTTCGTAGATGTGTGAGAATCACAGGATGTCTTAAGTTGTTGTTGATAAAGAATGCTCGGTGCATGGTGCAGGAAGATGTTTGTTTGTATTGGGATGAGGTCATATCCTGCGGTGTTAGAGTGCTAATGAGGCATGGGTGGTTCTTTCGTATGATCAGGTAAATGGCAGTTGAAGGAGAGTGAATGACTCTCGAGGATGGCTCTAATGTGTTAAAGATTCTATAGGAAACAATCGGGTATTTTAAAGTTGTAGGTGTGGTTAGAAACTGAGTTTTTATTGGAAGAGGTTAAGACTTGTGGTATTTTTATGTTAATTATGGGAATCTATGTATCAGTATCTGGAAAGTAAAAGTAACGGATTTAGATTCGCAGGAAGTTCTTCAGAGTAAAGTATTCTGGAATGTGGTGTTTCTGGGAATATTTGAGAGAGGATACAGTGGCTTATGGGTCTTAGACAGTGTGGTATCGTGCTTGGGTCTCGTGTAGTGAGCCTGGATTAAGGAACCGTGGTGCTACAGCAAGGGGTAATATCAAGTTGATGATGAATCAGAAGGGAAATTAGATAGACAGAATAGCTTGATAGTAGACCCAATTAGTATGGTAAGGATATGATTAATTCTTTGTATGTGTTCGAGGTAATGAGCCCTTACAAGTATTTTGCAGCAATGCTCTTGGGTTTTGAGGGCTTGCTTAGCTTGGTCGAGTTAGAAGGATTCCATCATGGCAGTTTAATCTATGCAAACGGAATTGAGAGAGTTCTTGTTGATTTCCACCGTGGTTGAAGAGGTGCATTTTCTATGAATATGAGAGACATGGAATGTGTAGTGATTTTTCTTCTAGATGGGATCAATGGAGTTCTTGACTAGTTGAGTACGTAGATTTCTGTGGCTCGAAAGGGAGATAAAAATTTTCATGTTAACCTTGGATGGTATAGTATATGAGGTATGTTGTAGAGGATCGAGACTGGCATGTGCTAGGTTACAGTTCAGTTCTGAAGGGAAGTTCATAAAACTCTTAAGCAACGGGTAGCCTCAGATAATCAAGGAAAATGGTACTACTAATTGGAAGTGATTTTATGAGGGTATTTGTCTCGGAAAGGGGTAATGTGATATAACTGATGATACTTCGATAGTATTGTGGCAATTTCTTGTTGGATCGACTGCTGATATCTGATTTCCTTTAGTGGCACAGGGCAATTTTAGAATATCTTTTGGGGAATGATTGGGTACTTGATGTGTGATATGTATTCGGATGGAGGAATTGGGATAATGTATGGTAATTTGTGTCCTATATGGAGTTGGAGACTGGGAAATTCTTGTGTTCAGGCTATATTGTTGTTGTGAGTCGCGTGTATCGGCTGTCTAGGACTATCGGGGTCTGGATACCCGAGCGGATCTTTTATGCTTGGCATGTTGGGTTTGGAAGTGATATTGGGGTTTAGGCTGGTTGTCTCAGTATTGGGTTATTCTGGACTATTGCGCTATGGGCTATGCTGGAATGCCACGAGTTGAGTGGCGAGGTTTGTCGGAGTATATCCTGGTAGAGTGGTTTTATATTTCGAAGACCCAATGGACGGCTGGGAAGGATTGCTTTTCTTAATTGGTCCTTCGTGATGGATGTCAGTGCAGAGGTTTCTACCATTGGTTCCATTCCGGTGTTAAGGGACTTTTCGGATGCGTTTTTTGTGGTTGGGCATGTCGTCGGGCAAGGTTGTAGATTTCGATATTAATTTGGTATCGGGCACCTTATCATACGGCTCCGACAGGAGTTATAGTAGTGGAAGGAGCAGCTTTAGGCTTTCCTGGTAATGAGTTTGTTGGTAGGCCGATGTGGATACATGTTCAGCTTGAGTTGGCTTAGTTGGCCCCGAATTGTATTGTTGAGGGATAGGTTGATTCGATTGTTATTGAGCTTGTTAGTAATCTAAGGAGAGCTATGAGTTGCTTTTCGGTGTTGTGAGACGTTATGATTTGTTGGTTATGGGCACATGTGGTGCGGTTCTATTGGGGATTCATAGTGAAAGTCGAGCGGGAAGAGTAATTGGGTGTTGCTCGGTAAATAGAGTATTGGTTATGACCTATTGGGTTGCATGTCGTATGTTATTTGTTTCACCGTGGGTGTAATGAATTGCTTTGGTTCCAGACATCAAATTGTGCGTGACTATCGAATTTGAGCATAGTAACTTGAGGTGTTTCATGTGTAATAGTGTTTGGATATGATCGCGCATTGTAGAGAGGCCACGTGGAGATATGACCTTTCGGGGTAGATTCAGATGTTCTATTTCTATGATGTGAGACGGGGTCTCAGCCTTGTGTTGTGATGGTACTGATGAGCTTGAGGTACAGCCCTTTTGTTTGAGTCATTTTTCATGATTTGAGTATGTTCAAATCGTTTCTTATTGCTGCGCGTATTATGCAAGTTGTGGCTTAGGCCTGTATTGAGGTGTCATATCACCAGAATGGTATATTGGATTCGAGGTGATCGTTGGGGTCATTAATAAATACGAATGGATTTGATTTGAGCTTGTTGGAAGGAAAAAATTAAGGTTCGGCTCGGAATCTGATGTGGTATTAGTCAAAAGGGAAGTGGCTTCATGAATGGTTGACTGAGAAATAGTTATGGTTTATTGCGCGTTTCAATTATTGTTGGCAGTATATTAAAGTGTTGGAATTAGACTTTAGCTAATAAGCGGTTTTTCTATCGGTACTTGGTTGTTATGGGCAATTGCTATGAAGAGAAGTTATCGTTTTGAGTGTTTGAGTTATGTGGTATATCATATAATTGCACCTGAGGTTGCAGGTATGGGTTCTTACAGCTGGCTCAGGCTTATTCTGAGTATAAATGTGAGGTTCTTGTCTTGTGTATGATTTCGGAAAATGAAATGTGGTTCTACGATTTATGGGCTAGACTGGGTTGTGTAATTTCAGTTTCTATGTGTTATCGGACCTATACGAAATAGGGTGACGTGGGATCACCCCCGGGTATATGCATGGAAAGGTTATTCAGCGACTGGTTGGCGTCTAGAACAACTCTGGGTACGCTTGAGGACGAGCGTTGTTTAAGTTGGGGAGGATGTGACGACCCTACCCGTCGTCTCAGGAGTTACTGCCTCGTTTCCCCATTTATATGCTTCTTCATGTTTCATTATTGGCATTTGGTGTGTTAGAGTTGAATTGGATTGGTTTTAGTAGAAAATGAGACACTTAGTATCTTTAAGTAAGGTTGGTTTGGAAAAGTCAACCGGATGTTGACTCATGAGTTAGAAGGCTCGGATGTAATTTTTGGTGATTCGATTAGCTTCGGGGAGTGATTTGTGACTTAGGAGTGTGATTGGAAGTGATTTTGGAGGTCCGGTGTAGAATTAGGCTTGAATTGGCGATGTTAACATTTTGGCGATATCCGGTTGATAGATGAGATTTTGATCTGAGGGTTGGAATGGAATTCCGAGAGATGCAGTAGCTTTGTTAGGTGATTTGGGATGTGTGTGCAAAATTTCAGGTGATTCGGAGGTGATTTGGTTGGGTTTTTTATCGAATGCGTGTTTCAGACGATTTTGAAGAACTTAGGCTTGGATTCATTGGGAATTGAGGATTTTAGTGTTATTTGATGCGTTTTGATGATCAGAATAAGTTTGGGTGATATTTTAGGATGGGTTGTCACTTTTGGTTGAGGTCCCGGGGGCCTAGGGGTGATTTCGGATGGCTAAACGGGAAGATTTGGACTTAGAAATGCAGCAGAAAAATGCAGCAGCAGTGCAGGGTGATTTTTGTTCTTCGCGATCGCATAGAAGGTTTTGGGTGTCTGATATTTTTTTTGCTCTATGCGTTCGCGGTCAGGGAGGTGCATTTGCATAGGTTCGAGAGCTGGAGCATCGCGTTCGTAGGGCTTGTCTCGCGTCCGCATAAGAGGGATTTAGGACCCTTGTCATTTGTTCTTCGCGTTCGCGGTCTAGGGGACGCGTTCGCGTAGCAGAGCCAGCTGAAGGTCCGCGTTCGCGGGTTGGTCACTGCATTCGCATAGGGGAAATTTGGGTTATTGAGATTTTGGTCATCGCGAACGCGGGGGTTGGACCGCGTTCGCATAGAGTAAATAAGAGCTGGGCAGAATGTTTTATTAAACATTTCCTCCGCGAAGCTTAGTCTATTTCCACCATTGTTTTTGCAATCTTGAGAGATTTTTGATGAGGATCAAAGAGTCTTTCGACTGGGTTTGATTGGAGGTGAGTCTTATGACCTAGAAACATCATTTAATTGAAGAATCAACACTTAAATTCATGAAATTTTGATTAAATGGGAAGAATTAGGGCTTGACTTTTTGAATGAAAAATTAGGATTTGAGGGAGCATTTGAGTTCGGATTTTGGAGTTTTTGATATGTATAGACTCATGGAGAGATAAGGAGTCCATTGATGTAAAAATTTCTAAGTTTCGAGAAGTGGGCCCGGGGCTCGGGTTTTGCCAATTTCGGATTTCTTGATGTTTTTCGACCATTTTCGATTAGGTATTATTCTTTTGCATATTGTAACGTATTCGTTGTGATTTTCGTCAGATTTGACGCGCGAGGAGGTTGATTCGAGAGGTAAGGGCATAGTGAGCTAGACTTTTGGCCGGCTAGAGGTGAGTAATGATTGTAAATGATATTCTGAGTGTTTGAAACCCCGGACTTGCACATCATAGTGCTACATTGAGGTGACTTGCACGCCGGATAGCTAGCGTGGGGTAGAGCACCGTTGGGGATTTGTGACTCGGTCCATCCCGATTGATGAATTTACTGCGTATTTGACTGAAATTACTTGTTATCATCATAATTTGGGTTAATTGCTATATTTGGGCTTCATGCCTATTATTTGAACCCTTCAGGGATTGTTGTTGACAATTCCTCACTGGTTTAATTATGTATTTGAACTCAGTCATGTATTTTCCACTGTTTTAAAAACTCAGCCAAGTTATTATGCCTTAAATACCCGAAATGATATTTCCATAAAATGTTTTGGGTTGAGCATCATACTCTATTGTTGTCCGAGTGGCTTACGTAATTTTGTTGACTGAGTAAGGCCGAGGGCCTGTGTTGTGAGGATACTTATGGATCGGGCTGCATGTCGCATCGGTACTATATTGATATTGAGGCCGAGAGCCTGATTGATGCCACGAGATGGCTTGATATTGCGCTTGGGATGTAGGAGCCCTTCCGGAGTCTGTACATACCCCTAATGAGCGCCGTCGACGTTAAATGGATCGGGCTGCACGCCACAGTGATATATGTGTTTACCTTATTTCATTTGTCTGCCATTTTATGATGTTTGTGCTTCTTCTTGCAATATTTACCTGTTGTTCTGGTATTATCTAATAACCGAGTGTGGTGCCCGAGAGGCGGACTTCTGTGCTTGTCCGTACTATGTATTTTTTTTGCATTCAATTGCATAATCGTTGAAAAAGTCATTTTCAAAAGAGGTTTTACACTAAGGTAAGATATTTCTAAAGGTTTTACAGCTTCACTGCTTTCTCTCAAAGGGCTTTTCACTGCTCCTATATAGTATGATGGTCTGCTTTACGTTATTTCTTACTGCTTAGTTGTTATTTACCCTTATTACTCACTGAGTTAGGGTACTCACTTTACTCCCTGCACCTCACGTGCAGATGCAGGTATTTTGTTCACCCGGTAGCGGGTTTTGGCTGATCAGAGGCAGAGCTATAGGAGTAGCAAGGTGACCGCCTGCGTTCGCAGCACCATTTTCCTCTCTTTTGGTTCATTATTCTGGCTTTGTATATTTTAGGTCTTGTAGTTGTATTTATACTCTGATAGATACTCGTGACTTGTGACACCCCGATTTGGGCTGTGTTGGGTTGTAAATTTCGTTAATTAATATCATTAAGTCGTATTTTGCTGTTCATTTGTGTTAACTACTTTGAAAGAGATGAGTTGGGTTAGTTGGCTAGCCTTGTCTTTACGAGAGGCGCCATCACGACCATTTCGGGATTTTGGGTTGTGACAAAATGGCTCTTAATTGGCTTTTTTATTCAAACCTTAGAAGTAGACTTAGAGAATATTTTAAAAGATGCGATGAATTTGTCCTAAGAGGGAAAGATTCATAAACCTTGTCCAACTAGATGGAATTACATGTATGAAAGTTTAGTTGTTGCATATGAATATAAAAACCCCATAAACTCAACGTTTAATGCTCATGTAAGTGATGATGATGAGCACCTTACAAATGCGGATTGGGCTACTATTAAAATGCTTGTAGAATTTTAGAAAAATTTCATATTGCTACAAATGAATTTTCTGGGCAATATTATCTTACTATATCTAACTGTTTAGTTTATATTGCAGAACTTGCAAATTTGTTTGCTCATTTTTAGACGGTGGGAAAATTTATAAACTTGCTATTGTTTCTATGTGAAAAAAGTTTAAAAAATATTTTTCCCTATTTTCCTTATTTATGGAGTTGCTGCTTTGTTAAATCCCTGTATGAAATTAGGAGGTCCTCAATTTTGGTACGAAACTGTTTATAAAGATTTAGCAATTGAAGATGAGGAGTTGTCTAAACTTCCGGAAGCAATAGCCTCAATTAGAATAAATGCTCAAACTATTTAGAATGCTTATCAAGTTGCATTAGATCATGCTAGACCAAATGTTCCAACTCCTTCTTCTTCTGATTCTCAATCATCTAAAAGAACCGCGGGAGTAAGAGCACTTAGTGCTTGGGCAGAATTTAGGAGTTCTCAAGGTTCTACTAGTACTAATTTTTCACAACTAAATGAGCTTGAAGTTTATTTGTCACAGAGAATTGAGGAAGTGAATCCCGACGGCTCCTTTAATCTTTTGGAATGGTGAAAAGACAAAGAAAAATACTTTCCGGTTCTTTCAAGGATGTCCTGAGATATTTTAATTATTCAAGCTTCAACAGTGGCATCGGAGAGCGCTTTCAGTCAAGCAAGACTTCAACTTGGTGATTATAGAGTGTCTATAAAGGAGATCTTGGAAAAATCAATACTCTTCAGAGATTAGATCCGTTCGTAAAGAAGAAATTTTGGACTTGCTGAATCACAACCAGAGATAGACGAAGCTTACGAAGAAATACTAACTGAACTTGTGGAGGATTCTGCTTCGTCAGGAAGCGATGATGACCAAGCTTCTTTTCTGCCATCACCAAGGAAATTTATTCGGACCTTAATGGATTTATGAAGTTTGTTAGAGATACCATATAGCTTTTATGAACAAAAATTAGTATGTACAATGTAACTTGTATTTTGGCACATATTGATTAGTTTCTTTTTCTTCTCAATAGTGGTATTACCACCTTGTTGTGATCATTACATAGGGGGAGGAAGACTAAGAAAGATATTTCTATATTTTAATAATGTTATACTAAAATTATAACGCATTGCTTTGAATATATCTTTACAATATTTGTATCTTTAAATTTGAATTAAAAAATTTAGGTCATAATTCTGTAATAAAATTTACAAGGAATTTCCTTAAATATTTTTATTAGCATCTTTTTTTTCCTCTAATTTCTATAAAATTTAAAATAAAAGAAGTAATTGTTGGGCCCACTTAACCCGCGGATCGGGACCATTAGTTCGTGGGCCCGATCCCGGGCCGGTTCCTACAAAAAGGCCACCAGGACCGAGACCACTTGGCCCGTTTAAATTGGGACCGGGACCGTTTGGATCGGCCTACTTAGGCCGCAGACCGACCCACTTGCCACCCTTATTTTGCAGACAAGTCATAAATACATTAATGAACTTATACCAAGTTCCGAAACCAAAATCCGGACGTGGTAGCAACAAAGTCAAACTATGGCCAAACTTGAAATTTCTTTAAAACTTTAAACTTCTAATTTTCAACAAATTACGATGATTCAAGCTAGGAATTTTCGAATTCGATTTCGAGAATACGCCCAAGTCCCAAATCACGATAGGGACCCACCGCGACCATCAAATACTAATCCAGGTCTTTTTGCTCAAAACATTGACTGAAGTCAACTCAAATGAGTTTTAAAGCACGATTTCACATTTTAATCAATTTATCACATAAAACCTTCCAAAAACACGATACGGACTATGCACATAAATCGAGAACGGCTAAACGGGGTTATTCAAGGTTTCGAAACAATAAATGAAGGTTAAAACTGAAAATGACCTATCGGGTCATCATATTCTCCACCTCTAAAAAAATGTTGGTTCTCAAACCAACATAGAAAAGTACCTGGACTGGTAAAAAGGTGTGTATATCTACTTTGCATGTCTGACTAGGACTCCCAAGTGGTTGCCTTGATCTGTTGACCTCTCTACTACACTCGAACTCAAAAATAACTCCTAGACCTCAATTGTTGGACCTGCCGGGCTAGAATTGCCATTGCCTCCTCCTCATAAGTCATATCTTTGTCCAATTAGACTGAGCTGAAATCTAACACAAGGGATGAATCACCGTGATACTTCCAATCATGGACACATGGAACACTGGATGGACTGCTGATAAACTATGTGGCAATGCAAGCCTATAGGCCACCTTACCCACTCTCTGAAGAATCTCAAAAGGTCTGAGGTACCTAGGGCTCAACTTTTCCTTATTTTCGAACCTCATCACACCCTTCATGGTTGAAACCCGGAGCAATACCCTCTCTCAGACCATAAATGCAACATCACGAACCCTACGGTCGGCATAACTCTTCTGCTGAGACTAAGCGGTGCAAAGTCGATCCTGAAAAATTTTGACCTTATCCAAGGAATCCTGCACCAAATCTATACCCAACAACTGAGCCTCTTCGAGATCGAACCCTCCAACTAGCAAACGGAACCACCTGCTGTATAATGCCTCATAGGGAGCCGTATGAATGCTCGACCAGAAGCTGTTGTTGTAGGCAATCTCCACAAGCAACAAGAACTGATCCCAAGAACCCTCGAAATCCATAACACAAGCGGAAGCATATCCTCCATTATCAGAATAATGCGCTCGGACTGTCTGTCCGTTTAGGAATGAAACATTGTACTCAACTCAACCTACGTGCCCTACTCATGCTGTAGTGCCCTCCAGAAGTGAAAGGTGAACTGCGTGTCTTGATCAGAAATGATAGATACAGACACACTGTGAAGAAGGACGATCTTGCGGATGTAGATCTCAGCTAACCGCTATAAAGAATATGTTACTTCCGGTGGAATGAAATGTGCTAACTTGGTCAACCTGCCTACAATGACCCATACTTGGTCGAACTTCCTCTGAGTCCATGGGAGTGATACGCTCCCACTTCCACTCATGAATCTCTAATTTCTGAAGCAAACCACCAAGCCTCTGATGCTCGTACTTAACTTGTTGAAAATTTAGACACTGAGCTACATATGCAACTATATCCTTCTTCTTCCTCCTCCATCAATAATGCTGGCGCAAGTCCTGATACATCTTGGCGGCACCCGAATTAATAGAATACCAGGAACTGTGGGCCTCCTCAAGGATCAACTCACGAAGCCAATCCACATTAGGCACACAAATACGGCCCTGCATCCTCAAAATCCCATCATCCCCAATAGTAACCTGCTTGGCACCACCATGTCGCGTCGTGTCCTTAACGACAAGAAAATGAGGATCATCATATTGATGCTCTCTAATGCGCTCATACAAGGAAGACCAAGTGACTATGCAAGCTAGAATGCGACTGGGCTCTGAAACATCTAACCTCATGAACTGATTGGCCAAAGCATGAATATATGATGCAAGTAGCTTCTCACCAACTTGAATATACACAAGGCTGCTTATACACATAGCCTTTCTACTCAAGGCATCGGCCACCACATTAGCCTTGCAGGGATGATACAAACTGGTGATATCATAGTCGTTCAATAGCTCCAACTACCTCATCTGCCTCAGATTGAGGTCCTTTTGTTTGAACAAATACTATAAACTCCGATGATCCGTGAATACCTCACACAGCACGCCATAAAGATAGTGCCTCCAAATCTTTAGCGCATGAACAATGACTGCTAACTCTAAGTTTTGAACAGGGTAATTCTCCTCATAAACCTTCAACTTCCGTGACACATATGCAATCACCCTACTATCCTGCATTAATACTGCATCGAGCCCAATACGATATGCATCATAATACATGTAGGATCCTGAACTAGTGAGCAACACAAACGCTAGCGCATAGTCAACTGGGTCTAATGAAGCCCTTATCAAGAAATCTTGCAATTATTCCTTCAACTCCGGAGGGGCCATATAGTATGGCAGAATATAAATGGGGTTGAGTGCCCGGAGCTAAATCAATACAGAAATCAATATCTCTGTCGGGTGGCATCCCTAGCAGATCTGTAAAAAACACCTTTGGAAACTCACGAACAATTAGTACCATACCATGGAAGGAACCTCCTCACTAGAATCGTGAATATAAGCCAAATAAGCTAGACACCCCTTCTCAACCATACATCGAGCCTTCACATAGGAAATAACCCTGGTGGTAGAATGGCCATGACTTCCCGTACACTCTAATTGAGGCAACCCTGACATAGCTGAGGTCACCATCATGGTATGACAATCTAATATAGCATGATAAGGTGATAACCAATCCATACCCAATATGGAAAGATGATGTCAAAATCTACCATATCAAAAAGTATGAGATCTTTGCTAATCTCAAGACTCCCTATTGTAACCACACACGAGCGATAAACACGATCTAGAATAACAGAATCTCCCACAAGCATGGACAAATATAGAGGAACACTTAAAGAATCACAAGGCACAACCAGATATGAAGCAAAATAGGATGACACGTAGGAATAAGTAGAGCCCAGATCAAATAGAATTAAAGCATCTCTATGGCAAGCTGGAACAATACATGTGATAATGGTGTTAGAGACTTGGCCTCGGGCCCGGTTGGGAACGCATAAATTGGGGCTTAGCCCCACCACTCTGAACTACGTCTTTGGGACGACATCTAACTGGTTGGCATCCACCTCTAACATCCTGACCTCCACCTCTAACAGTATAGCCCCCACCACTGGCTATCTAACCCCTGCCTCTAGCTGGCTGAGTGGGCGATGGAGCAACCGGTGCCGAAACCACAGTACGAGAACTCTATTGTGGCATGTCGCCCAATAATCTCGGACAGGACCTCCTGATATTCCCAATACTATCACACTCAAAACACACATCTTACTGTTGTGGCTGATGAAGCTGAAGCTAACCCGAACAGGCCAGATAACCACGGTGATAGCTCTAAATCGGGGGCACACTGATAGGAGTTGATGGTGCACTATAGGCTAGCTTCCAAGGGCAAGGAACATAAGGACCACAACTCCTTGAAGCACAATGAGATGCCTGAAGCACCGAATGAAATGGCCCCTACCATAATACCCTTTCCTCTAGATGAGGTGCTACTAAAACTACCAGAACGACGAGGCCTCTTATCTGACACCTTCCCTCTATCTTGAGCATGAACCAACTCGATCCGTCTAGCAATATCTACGAGCGTCTGGAAGAAAATATCCCTCCCTTTCTTCTTGGTCATATGAAGCCTAGGACTGTAAGTGATCCTATCAATAAAGCTCCTCACCCGCTCCTTTTCAGTAGGAAGAAAGATAGTGGAATGCCGATCTAAGTACACAAATTGAGTCTCATACTAGGTAACAGTCATACCACCATGAGGAAGTTGCTCAAACTGCCTGTGGTACTCCTCTCACAGGGTGACAGGGATGAACTTCTGTTGAAATAGCTGTGAGAATTGATCCCAGGTAAGTGCAGGCAACCCACCTGGTCTAGTCAACATATAATCTCTCCATTATATCCGAGCAGAACTAGTCATCTGAAATATTGGAAAATTGACCCCATTGGTCACAACTATACCCATATTGCACAACGCCTCGTGAAAACGGTCCAGAAAATCTTGTGGGTCCTCAGAAGATGCACTACTAAAACGAATAGGAAAGATCTTGGTGAACTTATCCAACCTAAACATAGCCTCAGAATACAAAGCAGGCCTTTAAAGGGAATGTGCCGCAACAACCGACTGAACTACCCCAACTGGCGGGCCTGCTGGTGTCTGAAACTGGGGAGCTACCTACTTCGGGGTGTGAGTTGCGGGAGTCGATGCTCCTTCCCAGTCTGAGAAATAGCTGGTGCTACTTGGAATGTGCCGGTCTGGGCCACACTCGCCATAAGGCCTACCAAATGGACAAGAGCATCCTAGAGCACTAGAGTGGCTATGAACCCCTTCGGGACCTGAGCTGGTCCAACGGGTACAGTCTGAGCTAAAACCTCCTACTCAAAATCCACCCGAGGCTCCACTGTGGGTGCTGCTACTCGAGCTCAAGGCTGAGCTCTACCTCGACCCCTGGCGTGACCTCAGCTGCGACCTCTGCCCCTATTCGTAGCTACCACAGGGGGCTCCAGCTCCTATACATTGGTAAATACAGTGCGTGTTCTCTCCATATGCAAGAGAACAAGAATAGAAGGGTTCAATCATCAATGATAGGATAAACAGCGCACGATAGACTAATAAATAAGTGATATTTTCCCTAAACTCCATAGCCTCTATAAGATAAGTACAGATGTCTCCATACCAATCCTCCAGACTCTATTAAGCTTGCTCGTGGCTCGTGATACCTTATTAACCTAATGCTCTGATACCTGCTCTGATACCAATTTATCACGACCCAAAAATCCCACCCTTAGAACTGTGATGGCGCCTAACATTTTACTTGCTAGGCAAGCCAATATTAAAATAGTTTATCCATTTTTAACAGTTCAGATTATGTAATAATGAAGAAGCCAAAATAATTGAAATAAATCTGGAGTAAAGTGCGGAAAACTATAACAACTGAATTCTCAAATACATCCTTGAATCTGGTGTCACAAGTGCACGAGCTACTAGAATAATACAGATAAAGGTCTAAGTGAAAGTAAAGATGTCTGAGTGAAAATACATAGCTAAATAAAGTAGAAGGGGACTTCAGGGCTGCGAATGACGAGAAGCTATACCTAAAGTCTACATACTGATAATCAACCCGAGCAATCTGCTGACCGCTGTTGGGACCGACTCCAAAATATGCATAAGAAGTATAAAGTGTAGTATGAGTACAACCGACCCAATGTACTCTGTAAGTGTCGAGTCTAACCTCGACAAAGTAGTAACGAGGCTAAGGCGCGTCACTTATAATAACATGTATTCAGTATAAAATAATGATAGGAAAGGAAAATACAAAAATGAAATAAGGCAGTTAACTCAGGAAACAACTCAATACTAAAAGGAAACCAGCAAATGCCAGAATTACCAATCCTTCGAATCTCGTACGAAAGTACCGAAAACAACATAATGCAATAAGGAATAAGAAAGACATAAACTACAACCCAATCCCACCGTACAACACTACCCTCCCTTATTCCACCATGTAAATATCAATGATAATAAATAATATATGTTGTGGCGCGCAATTCAATCCCATCATATAATCAGAGTCAATATCATAATTAATCCTTATTTTACATTATCAATCCACCCTTAGTTCACCTATTGCGGGCGCGCAACCCGATCCCACCGTATCAATATATTCTCCCTTATTTTACCATATCAATTCATCCTTATTTCACCTTATAAATCCACACTTATTCACCTATTACGGAGCGCAACCAATCACACCGTATCAATATAAGTAAGTCAATAAGTACAATCAATTTAACCACTCGAATAACAAGAATCTCTACGATTAACGAATATGAAAGCTACAGATTAAGAAGAAATCTCGTACCAAATCATGAAGAGCTACAATTAATATTGAGTAATAGGGCAAGTAAAATATATGACTGTTAAAGGGTACAAGCAAGAAAAATAAGACAAATATCAATTAAGCATAGAAGCATGGAAGGAATTAACATTTATAATGCGAGAATAATAAATGCCAAGTAGCAAGTTAAGTCATAGGAAACAATTAAGGCATGTAAGCATGTAATGAAATACGAGTAAACATTAAAACAAGTAATTGACGGTGTATATACACTCGTCACATCACATATACGTTGCTACACATGAAATTCACATACCACATATCTCAAAGGTCCCTATTCCCTCAAATCAAGGTTAGACCCAACACTTACCTCACTCCGCAATCAACTCAAAGTTTAATCACGGCCGAACCCGCTGGTCAAAACTCAAGGTTCGGACCAAACCCGATCAACCATTCACCCCCGAGACCGGTTATGCAATTCAATTTGAAATTTGACCTCAATTCAAGGTCTAAATCTTAATTTTGCAAAAGATCCTAATTCTACCCAAATTCCTAATTTCTACCATCAAATTAAATACCTAGATTTGATGTTGAAATCTTCTGAAATATAATGGGTAATATAAAGAAACTAGATTAGAGTCATTTACCAATGAATTTAGGAAGAAAATCTCTTGGGAAAATTGCCTCTAAGGTGTTTAGGGTTGAAAATTTAAAAGAATGAGCTAGAATCCCATCTTTCCCTTCTTTTGTCTAGGTGCAGACGTTGCAATTGCGACGTGGGGTTCGTAATTGCGAACCCCGCAAATGCAAGAAAGCCTTCGCAAATGTGAAGATTCCCCATCTGTGATGTCATCGCTAATGTGATGATTTTGTTCGCAAATGCGAACTTTGACTTCCGCAATTGCGACCGTTTGATCACGAATGCGAACCACTCTCCCCCAGTACCCCTTCGCAAATTCGAACTACTTATTCGCAATTGTGAACCCGACAGAGGACATGAATGTTCGAAAATGCGAACATTGACCTCGAAATTGCGAGATCAGAGGCTACACCAAAACTAGATTGCACCAGCTATTTTTGTAAGTCCAAAACCACTCCGAAGCCTATCCAAAACTCACCCGAGCCCTCGGGCTCCAAACCAAACATGCACACAAGTCCAAAAATATCATACAAACTCGCTTGCATAATTAAAATACCAAAATAACACCTAGAACTATGAATCGGACACCAAAACGAATGATATTTTTAATGAAGCTTAAGAACTTTTAATTTTTCAACCGGACGTCTGAATCACGTCAAATCAACTCTGTTTTATACCAAATTTTGCATACAAGTCATAAATACATTAATTATCTTATACCAAGTTTTGGAACCAAAATCCGGATCTGGTAGCAATAAAGTTAAACTACGGTCAAACTTAGAATTTCTTTAAATCTTTAAATTTCTAGTTTTCAACAAATTACGATAACTTAAGCTAGGGACTTTCGAATTTGATTTCGGGCATAATCCCAAGTCTCAATTTACAATACGAATCTACCGGGATCGTCAAATACTAATCCGGGTCCGTTTGTTCAAAACGTTAGCCGAAGTCAACTCAAATGAATTTTAAAGCACGATTTTATATTTTAATTAATTTTTCACATAAAAACAATTCGAAAAAAGATATGGACTGTGCATGCAAATCGATGAAGACTAAACGAGCTATTCAAGGTTTCGAAACACTAAAATAAAGGTTAAAACTAAAAATGACCTATCGGTCATCACAATTTATTACTCAAAAGAAGTCACTTTTTTTTATCACAAAAGTTCTCTATTTTTGTCATCTTACCCACAAGGTCACTCACTACACTTTTTTACATTTTTAAAGCTAAATATTTAAAACATAATAGGGTCCCAATTAATTTTGTATTATTTTTTAGTCTCATTAAAAAGGTAATGTAATGTGAGCAAAAGACAATATTTAAAAGATCGTTTGACATGAGCAAAAGTTCACTGTCATTTAATCAATTAAAAAATTATCTGATGAATTTGTGGCAATTATAATGACCAAAAGACATCAATTGGACATTGTAAGGATATTTCGCTGATATACTAGTCTATATATATATATATATATATATATATATATATATATATATATATATTAAGAAACCACATGGCAACCTTATTAAATCAAAATTAAAATATATATTGTACTACACATAATTTTCGGGAAACATATTCTGTTCAAATTCAAAAGAATCTTATTTACTATTTTTTATTTTAAATTCAAAAAAACCTTATTTAGTTTAAATTAAATATTATTCTAAATTGCCAAGTGGCTTTATAGTAGCTTGCCACTTGGGTTAACCATAGTGTGTGTGTGTGTGTGTGTATATATATATATATATATATATATATATATATATATATATATATTAAAGCAAGAAAGATTGCTTTCTCATTTAGCCAAGTGGCAAGTTATTAACAAGCCAAATGACAATCTTATTAAGAAGCCACATGGAAACCTTATTAAATCAAAATACTAAGTGATGCTAAGTGAAAGACTTGGAGACAAGATAAGAGCTTGAAAATAGGGTGATAACCAAACCGAATGGATGATAATCGGGGCCTCGAGCTCTCGTATTCGGGGCCTCGAGGTCGAGTCCGATATCCTGCCGAGGGTAGTCGATGGATGACTAACAGCTATGATAAAATCAATGACGGCTCTTTATGGCCAATAATAAGCAATAAATAAAGACTATAAATAGAACACAATGAATATAAGTAATAAATGCAAGTAATGAGATCAAGAGAGTATGTTAAGTTAGAGGGCAAAGAGAATGCTCTTGTATTGAATATTGAGTATCAAATGTCTACAAAATGACAAGGATCCCCTTTATATATGAGGGGAATCCTAGCATGGTACAAGTGCATTTATTACAAAGATATGGGACTGGTACAACCATTTAATGCCCTGATTCGAGTCTGAACTAGCCTACTAGACTTTGTCAGCTCTAGTCGCGTGCCTTGGGGACTGCCCACTTTCTTACTACGTCTATCGATCCGTACTGCCCCGAGGTCGTCGCTGATAACACCTGGGCATGGATCTCGACCTCAGTCTTGAGGCTTTGGAAACGTGCTCATGAAGAATCGTATGACTGAAAATTGGTCCCTCCGATTTTACCGTGTATAGATAGTCCTCACGATTCTTAGGGTGAATCAGTAAGAAACGACTTCGATATCTATCTCCTCGTCCTTCCCGCGATGATGTCATACTTATGACGTAAGCCTTTGTGATAACTGAGGCGTCCCATCGATTTACCTTTCTAGAATCATTTAATGTACCTTTCCATAATCGTTCGATGTACCGCCAGTCCAGTTCCCAAAACGCATTTATTGCCCCTGCTGGTATGTATTTCAAAGACGTTGATTGCACCGTTGGTTACACTGCCACACTTCCTATAAATGGAAGCCTTCTTGAATCAAAACATCAATCAGATGTTTTTCAATAACCCTTTACCCATTTCTTCTTTTCATCTTCATCCATCGTTATTTCCTATATTTGAGTCCCGTGGCCTTAAGGTTAAATGACAGTGTCCTTATCAGTTGTGCCATGGCCTTTTTCCAGAGCTTTCCATTCCCGAGCGAGACTGTACTGATTTTTTGTTGTTGTTGTTGTTGTTGGCCCGAGGTAATGATAGAGAAATCTCAAATTATCTTCGCATAAAAGGATATATGGACCACGAACTTTTACTCATCTTCTCTAATTACTCGGTGTGGTGCCTCGCTCCTTTTACTTTCCGTGTAGTGAGGTGGTGTTATCTTCTAACTGTTGCATTCCACACCGGAGCAACGTCTCAAGAAGTGGCTTCAGAATGGTAGTGCTGGCAAGACCCATATTAACCAGATTTTCACCCAGCCTCTTCTTCATCTTTTGCTTCTTCTTCTTTATCTTTTTCTTCTTCCTCATCATCGCTTTACTGCCTCTTACTTGTCCTTGAAGACACCGATGGGAAGGCCGAGACGAGGTCCCAAAGGAATGATTTCTTGATGACATTTCTTCTGAGGATGTACCCCCGAGAAAACGGATTAGGCTCACAGTTGTTATGTACATTTTTTCTTTTTCCTTTTCCTTTGGCTTCTCTGTTTATGTGTAAGGACCCTTCGTGGGCTTTTGTAATCATGCGTAAGGACCATTCGTAGGCTTTTGTAATCATCGTTTTATGAATATAAAGATGTTTCTTCAGTTTGTCTCTGATTTATTCTAGATTTCCCATTATCTGCGTTTGTGAAAAATCTAAATGTATGACTCTACCAATTGATGCAAATACCGAGCCCGGGTGTAAGTATTTTTCTGGCTCTCGATTGATTAATACGATTCCCTGTGGAACCCTTTGCCATAACTCGAATCGATCCCGGATTGGATTGATGACTTCGGGTCATCAGGATCCCCGACTTCGAATTAAATGAGAGTAGGGCTTTGAACTTTCAGAACGAAACTTAGACTTTCAGACCCCGCGATAGTCCTCGAGGGGGGATTTGCTCATATGTCTGGGGACTTGTTTTGAACTCAAAGTGAAGATAGCCTTTAGGCTTTCAAGAGAAGTCTGAGTGGGGGTTCGCTCGAGCTTCGGCAACCCGGAAACTTGTTTTGAGCTCCGGGTGAAGATAGCCTTAAGGCTTTATTGGCAAATTTTGAGTGAAGGTTGACTATAGCTCAGGTAGCTCGGGGGTCGGAGAATCGGGTAAATGATTCGTATTTACAATATTAGAAATCCTCAAGATAGGGTACCACCTCGAGGCTTATAACGATGTCATTGGCTTCTTAGAGCATTTCTTCTTTTTAGCAGAGGTTCTTAAAATCGGGTACCATCTCGAGGCTTATAATGATATAAATAGATCCATAGAGCATATCTTCCTCTTGATAGAGGTCCACGAGATCGGGTACCATCTCGAGGCTTGTAATAACATTAATGACTCTTTGGGGCGTATAGTCTTCTTGGTGGAGATCCTCGAGATCAGGTACCATCCCGAGGCTTGTAACGATATTGATGGCTCCTTAGAGCATATCTTCTTCTTGGTGGAGGTCCTCAAGATCGGGTACCATCTCAAGGCTCGTAATGATATTAATGGCTTCTTAAAGCATACATTCTTCTTAGAGGAGGTCCTCGAGATCGAGTACCATCTCGAGGCTCGTAATGATATTAATGGCTCTTTAGATCATACATAATTCTTGGAGGAGGTCCTCGAGATCGGGTACCATCTCAAGGCTCGTAATGATATTAATGGCTCCTTAGAGCATACATTCTTCTTGGAGGAGGTCCTCGAGATTGGTACTATCTCGAGGCTTGTAATGATATCATTGGCTCTTTAGAGCATATCTTCTTCTTGGTGGAGGCCCTCGAGATTGGGAACCATCTCGAGGCTTGTTGGTGCGGGGTGTTTTTCATCCCCGAATTATCATATAACAGCGTTAATTGCATGACATGGTTATGAAGCGACCAAGGCAATCCTACTGTACATCTTCCTAAAGTGAAAAATGGCTTAGTCAGCGCTTTTAATCGGCCTTTGAGACAGGCAGATAGTCGCCGCTTTCTCCATATATAGGGTTATTCCTTCTTTTGTAGATTCCGCTACTCCGAGTAATTATCCTTCTCTTCAGAGTTTTTCTTTTCTGCGTTTGGTCCTCCATTATTGTAGGCATAAGGGAGTCCTTTGAGTTGAGACCGTGACCTCTCGGAGAGGGAGAAGGATTGCCAGCTTCTGGGCTAAAGAATGATAATAATAAGTAAGAAATGCCTTCGCAGGGCGACGATGCTCAAAGCAAGATGAATCCATACTATTGGCTCAGAGAGGATGTATCAGCCAAACCTGCTGCACCCGAGATCTCTAGCTTTAGAAAAACGGTTCCTCCTCCGCTGCCATCTTCTTCTCTTGTCGAGGGTACTTCAAGGAATGCAGATTCTCTACCATCGAATTTTTCTCCCATCGACGGTACTTTGAGGGATGTTCAAAGCCCGGGGCCACATACATCGAGCGATTGTGTCCCAACCCGGATCGACTCTTCTGGGGCTGAGAGAGCTAGACTAGTAGATGTACGCTCGACCTTCGAGAGAGCTCAGTGGCTCTAATCTGTGGTGAGTTTTGGCACAGGCCTTTTTCGTTTCATGCCTTCCCTTTCTTATCGATCTCCCTTTTCGCAGGCCTTTAACAAGATCAAGTCTGAGCTTCTTCATTATGAGGCCAGTTTGCGGGAGGCTTTATACGGGGAGAAAACCCTTGGTCTTCTTTGCGATGAAAGGGAAGTCGAGTTGGCACACTTACGATATGAGGCGAGCCGAAGCCTAAATTATGAAAGCTACCTGAAGGGGCAGGTAATTGTTGTTCCAAGGGAGTGCATATTCCTTCTTCTAGCTCCTGAGGCTAATACTTTGTTTATTTTAGTTGTAGAAAAAGGTGGAGGACCTGGAATGCTTTTGGAGCAAAGTTGGTCAAGACAAACGTGATCGTGATGAGTTGAAGGCTCGGGCGAAAGTTCAGGCTACATCGGAGAAGGGTGCTTTGGCTAAAGCTTCCGCTATTGTGGTTCAATTTCGCTTAGCTCATGATAACAGTTTGGTTCGAACAGATATGATTATAAGGCTCGAGTATGAGCTTTTGAATGTGAAGGCCGAGGTTTTGGATGCCCGGGCTGAAGCCGTAATGAGCCGAGCTAAGGCTGACAAGAAAGTGGCAGTCTATTTGAAGGACGTTGCCGATGCTTGAGCTAAGCTGAAAAGGGTTCTTGACCGTGAGAGCTAGAGCAAGGAATATGCTCGGTACAAATCTCGAAGGGAAACACTTGAGGAGATCCATGCTAGAGGCTTTGACCTTTTGAAAGAGGTGAAGTGGGCAAAGGCAGACGAACATGACACTAAGTCACTTCTATCTGATGCAAAGGATAGCAAGGATGGGGATGACGGGCCATAGTCCCCAAGGGGGACATAGATTTCCTTTTCTAATTCTGTATATAGTGCTTTCAAAGTACATTGTAAATGGAGCTTTTACTCTTTCACATATGTGTACAAAAATAAATCTTGCAACTTCATTTTTCATGTACTTCTTTTTGCCTTGATATTTTTCGGTCGTTAGCCAGATGAATTGGTCTTCGAGTTAAAAGGAATCCTTAGATTCATAGTATGGCCGTGGGGCTCATTAGGCTAGCCCGTAGCCTCTTACACGCTTTGGTCAGTACGACCTTTTAGTATAAGTCATCGTTTTAGCTCTTACTCTTTTGCTCTTAGGCATATTTGGTTAACTGTTTTAGGTTCTGTCTCCGAGTTGGTTTTTGACTCGAGCTTATTGACCCTTAAGTTTTTAGATTAAAGGTTGGCCCTTAAGCTCTTACGTGTTTGGTCGGTACGACCTTTAGTATGGGCTGGTGTCAGTGGCTCTTACGCATTGGGTCGGTACGACCTCTAGTATGGGCTAGCGGTAGTGGCTTTTATGCATTGGGTTGGTACGACCTTTAATATGGGCTGGCGATAGTGGCTCTTACGCATTGAGTCGGTACAACCTCTAGTATAGGCTTTATTTTTACCTCGTTAAGGACTTTTTGAAATTGTGTTTTCCTGACTCTTCGACAATTTGATAAAAACCTAAATTGCGAGTTGTTATATGGCGATGATCGAGCACCTCAAGAGGTTTGGCTCGGTGGCTGACTATCTCGAAGCCATTAGTTAGGATATGACATGGTCGAAGCTCTTTTGCCTATGTCTAGGGTAGCCTATTTAACCGGTTCTTTTCAAAGTATTTTTAAAGTAATTGAAGGCCTATGATTTTATAGTGACGCTCGGGCATCCCCGAGTCGCGTTAGTTTGGCTGGTACAACCTTTTGAATGTAGTCATTGTGTTTGGCCGAAGCCTTTTAGTTCCTAGTGAAGTAGATTTGGTGTCTATATCTAGGGTATGCCTTTTTAAGGGTCTTACAAGTTCGATATATAGCCTTAACTTTAAGATCGGGTTTATGCCGTTTGTAAGATCTTACAAATTTTTTCATGCCTTTGAGGTCTTACAGTTTTAGTTACTTGGTACAAGTATGGTTCTTGCCTTGCTTGAGGTCTTACAGTTTTGGTCACTTGGTACAAGTGTGGTTCATGCCTTACTTGAGGTCTTACAATTTTGGTCACTTGGTACAACTGTGGTTCATGCCTTGCTTGAGGTCTTACAGATATTGCCATTGCCTTATATTGGTATTACGAAACTGAGGCTGCGCACTTGGGGTCTTATGGCCTCGGGTTTTTGATAAGTCGAGGGGGGTAGCTATTGGCGGTAGTCCCCAAGTCATCGAACATTTCCTGGCTCGAGACCCATATCTTGCAAACTTGGTATTGACTCATTGAGGGCTTACAAATTCAGAGCTTTCAACCCGGAGGCCATGTGGCTTTTGAGTTTTCGACACTAGTACCCGAGTGTTCAGAACATTTTTGGCTTCTGGAGCCATTTATGCAAACTTGATGTTGCCTCATTGAGGGCTTACGAGTTTGAAGCTCCGACCCGGAGGTCATACGGCTTCGAATTATTGATGCCAGTCCCCGAGCGTTCAGGACTTCTTTTGGCTAAGTATCCGTTTTGTGAACTTGATGTTGCCTCACTGAGGGCTTGCGAGTTTGAAACTCTGACCCGGAGGTCATTCAGGATTCGAATTGTTGACGCCAGTCCCCCAGTGTTTGGGATATTTTTTGGCTTTGTAGCCATTTTGTGAACTTGATGTTACCTCATTGAGGGCTTGTGAGTTTGAAACTCCAACCCGGAGGTCATTCAGTCTTCGAAATGTTGACGCTAGTCCCCGAGTGTCCAGGACGTTTTTGAATCTGGAGCCATTTTTGCAAAAATACCGAGCTTCTTTGAAATGTGAAATGCTTTGGAAAGTTTTCTTTGATTACTTGTTACAAGTATACATGTTTTTGTTGTTAAGGGCTCGATTATTCTATACGAACACGGTTCATTCGACCGTTTGTCCCTGTACATTATTTTCCTATCGAGACCCTGTTCAACACATCTTGGCTTCTCCGAGGAGGTGATTTTCCAGGGGGATGCCCCCAATATTCAAGGTTGATTAAAAAGGATGCCTTGAATACTTGTTGAGTCTTCCTTAGGTAGAATATAGATGTTTTCTCATTAAAAACCTTGTCGGTAAAACCCTTCTTGGAATAAAATCCGATTGAAAGAAATGAGTGCAATGTATGCTTTTTGAACTTAAGGGCTTTGAGTTGGAAAGCACTTTGGCCGTTTCGATCGGATACCTACACTCAGGTTAGTGCAGAATGTAATTGAAAAAAGGAGACGGTCATACCTTAATACTTGCGGTGTTTCGAGCCCTGATACGTTTTAGTCGACTGTTATGAGGACGCGGTACGGTCTTCTGCTTCGTTCGATCGGGCTTAGCCGAAGATGTAGCTTTTTATTATTATTTTATTATTTATTTATCCTTTAGCTCCTTCAGTGGTATAGGTATTGGTGGGTAACACACCATGTATTGCGAACATCTTTTTTGATGCATGCTATTCCCCGTTGACGGTTTTTATCCCATCTTTTATTGGGAATTTCATCATTTGATGAAGGATGGATGGTGATTCTCTTATGCAGTGTATCCATGGCCTCTCGAACAAGGCATTATATCTCATGTCTCCTTCGATGACTTGGAATTTGCATTTTGAGTTGTGCCGGCCATATTGACCGGGAGGGTGGTTTCCCTTTTTGTTGTTTTGCTTGCCATGTTGAACCTACTGAGGACTCGAGAGGTGGGTACAATTTGGTCGAGCAGTTCGAGCTGCTCTACCACCCTCGACTTGATAATATTGGCCGAGCTACCTGGATCCACAAGTACACATTTAATTTGAAAGGTATTTACAAGGAAAGAGATTACTAGTGCGTCGTTGTGAGGTTGAGACGAGGTCTCAATGTCCTCGTCGCTGAATGTGAGTACGTCCTCGGGTATGTAACCTTGAGTTCGCTTTTCTCTGGTGATGGATATTTTTTTTCTTCTGATCATGGGTTCTTATGGAGCATCGATGTCTCCTAAGATCATGTGGATGACATGTTGTGGCTCATTTATTTCATTTTTCTTAGCCGCCTCTCTTTCCCGGAACTGATTTTTGGCTCGGTTGCTAAGGAATTCTCGGAGGTGACCTTTGCTGAGTAGTCGGGCTACTTCCTCCCCGAGTTGTGGGAAATCTTCGGTCTTGTGACCGTGCGTGTTGTGAAATTCATACACTATGTTATGGTTCCTTTGTGAAGGGTCTGATTGTACAGGCCTTAGCCACCTAGTGTCTCTAATTTTACTGATGGCGAACACGATGTCTGATACATCGATGTTGAAGTTGTATTACGACAAGTGAGGTACCTCCATCGGCCTTGTGTGCCTATCAAACCCAACTCTACTGACAAGTCCCCGAGGATTCTGGCCTCGGTCCATCCTTCAGTCATTGCGGGGTATGTTACGCCTTGGGTCGTTTCTTCTATCTTTAATGTATGGTTTGTATCTTTCCTTGTTTGGCTTTGGCTCCTTTGCCGGGAGCCTGCTGGGATATACCTAGCCCGAGGGGGCTCTTAGTTGGTCGTCTTTGACCCTGATCTTTGACTGGTATTGGTTGTGGACGTCCGACCAGATCACGGCAGGATACTCAACTAGGTTCTGCTTTAATTGCTTTGAAGCTACCGAGCTTCTCTCGTTCAAACCTTGGGTGAAGGCCTGCACCGTCCAGTCGTCGGAGATCGGTGGTAGTTCCATTCGTTCCATTTGAAAGCAAGATACGAACTCTCGCAGCATCTCATTCTCCCTTTGCTTGATTTTGAAGACGTCGAATTTCCTTGTAGCTACCTTGATGGCACCAGCATGTACCTTTATGAAAGAATCTGCCAGCATGGCAAATGAATCTATAGAGTAAAGAGCTAGGTTGTAGTACCACATCATGGCCCATTTCGAGAGTGTTTCCCCAAACTTCTTCTGCAAGACATATTCGATCTCATCGTCCCTCATGTTGTTTCCCTTCACCGCACAAGTGTAAGTAGTAACGTGCTTGTTGGGGTCCGAGGTTTCATTATACTTTGGAAGGTCAAGCATTCTGAACTTTTTTGGGATGGGTTTCGGAGCAACTTCCTGCGGCAATGGATTTTGTACCAACTTCTTCGAATCTACACCCATCAAGACCGGGGGTGCCCCCGTTATTTGATTGACCCTAGAGTTGTAGGTCTCTACCTTCTTATCGTTGGCTTCTATCTTCTTCTCGCCCGACTCGATCCTCCTTGTGAGGTCCTCGAGCATCTTTACGATGGCGGGGTTGGCTGCCTATCCATTGTTGCTTGATCTTTCCGGTACTTGCTCGACTGGGAGAGACTTTCCCGATGCTACCGTGCTGGGAGTTTTCTAGTGGCTTTGTAGCTGAGGAATCGCCAGTTGTTGTGCTTGTAACATTTCGAAGATGACATGAAGGCTAACCCCTTGTTCTTCTTGAGCTAGGGTTTTCTGAGCTTCTTATTGATCTTCTTGGTGAATGCTCCTATTGGTGTGGGAGCTTATTTCAACGTGTTGAGCGTTGTGCGGGACCACATCCACGGGAATTGGTTCTGGTGCATTCTCAGGGTTTCGTGGTGCTACACCAACACCTGGGACGTCAATACTATTTTCTCCATGGTCTTTAAGATTGTTATTTTCACGCGCGTTTACTGAGTTAGACATTTTGACCTAAAATCAAAGATCTTGGACAAGAAAAAGTGTGAAAGATAACTTGCGTTATGTAGCAAACCAGCAAGAAAATAATCACTATTATTTTTAGCCCCACAGTGGGCGCCAAATTGTTTACCTTGAAAATGGTAATTACAATTAGATTTGATTTTGTGGTTCTAAAAATACGTGATCTATTTTTATGCTAGTTGTTTAGGCAGTAGATGCTAAGTGAAAGACTTGGAGACAAGATAAGAGCTTGAAAATACGGTGATAACCAAACCGAATGGATGATAATCGGTGCCTCGAGCTCGCTTATTCGGGGCCTCGAGGTCGAGTCCGATATCTTGCCAAGAGTAGTCAATGGATGACTAACAGCTATGATAAAATCAATGACAGCTCTTTATGGCCAATAATAAGCAATAAATAAAGAAAATAAATAGAACACAATGAATATAAACAATAAATGCAAGTAATGAGATCAAGAGAGTATGTTAAGTTAGAGGGCAAAGAGAATGTTCTTATATTGAATATTGAGTATCAAATGTCTACAAAATGACAAGGATCCCCTTTATATATGAGGGGAATCCTAGCACGGTACTGTCGACGCCCCCTTTTTCTAAGGCGAAATCGGGTCTACGACATTTGGGAAGACAACTCTATTCCCGTTTAGGAATTGGGCTTTGGATTTTGGAGAGTCGTCACCTAATGATTATAGTGCATTAGGACACTTTTGAAAGAATTTGAGATGAAAACCAGAGTTTGGGTAAGGGCTAGAAATTATCTCGAGGGGAAGGTGTTAGGCACCCCTCAAGATCCACTAGTGTGGTTCCCGACCATGCTACAATCGTGACTTTGCAAACAAACAAGTAACAAGCAAGCATTGCAAATACGAGAAAATGTTATGAATAAGAAATACAAAAGGATTTATAGGTGCTGAAATTTGGAAGGAAAATAGTTTTGTGATTAAAGAAGAGATACACAAGTAAAGGTAAGGGGTCAAATAATTGGCGCAAGCAACTTAAAAAGAAGTATAAGAAACGGAAGTTGAAGATTGGACAGCTTTAAAAAAATCCTAAAAATTATTAAACTGATAAAGAGGGAGGGGGATCCTAGGTTTATACATTACATGGACCATTCGCACAACACCAGTACCCAATTGTACGAATAGTGTTATCGTGTAATCATCATCTCCATGTCTACCCTTCCCACCCCGTTAAGGAATTAAAGCGTGGAATGGTATCGTTTACTTATTGCATGCTATTAACCGTCCCAATCCTATCAGTCCTGGAGGCAAATGGACTACTAATCCTAAAGGGAAAGGGGGTTTGGGGCTTTTAGAAGTTTCAAAGGATAAAATGCTAAGGCATCAACCAAAACAAGTAATTGCAAATAGAAGAGGAAGCAGACAAGCATTCATGGCTCAAGTAATGCCTCCATAAATCATCAAAAATCACAGAGTTTAGCATGTCTTACACGTACTGATTTTGGTCTTATTTAAATAAAGTGACGAGCGGATTGGTTCAACGCATATTTTTAGGCGAAAAGTCTACATTAGGCATACTCGAATGCAGTTGTTGGAAACTGATCTAGTTGACCTAAGTGTTGATTAGAACTAGGCGCGATATATATTTATTTTAGAAAAAGGGTGTCACACCTCCTTTTTCCTCACTACACCCCGCGAAGGGTGTAATAAAAGGAGTTATTTCCAACTTGAAGTGACAATCGAAACGAAATTTATTTAAAAGATTTATAGTCGCCACTTGGGAGATTTATGGTGTCCCAAGTCACCGGTTTAGAATCTCAAATCGAGGAAAAAATGACTCTATTTAATAGTCCTCGAACCAGAAATTCGAGTAAGAAATTCTGTTAACCGGGGAGAAGGTGTTAGGCATTCCCGAGTTCCGTGGTTCTAGCACGGTCGCTCAACTGTTATATTTAGCTTTATTTATTTGATTTTAATACATTTTGAACCTATATGCAAATTTTAACTTTTAGCCGCTTTTATTAATTTTAAAAGAAGATTTAACGTCGTCTAAGATATGTCTTTGGATCACGTCACATGAAATGCACCCGAATCCTCGACACGTTTTATTCAACGTTATAAGGATTTGGATTTGGGTCGCATGAAATGCACACCCGAATTTAGGAAGGTAAAATTATTAAAAAGCGAGCCTAAAGCGACTAACGTGCTATTAATTTTGCGAGGGCCATGGAAATTTGCTAAATGGCATGCCTCGAATTCTAAGGTTGAGTTAAAGCCAATTAAAATGAGGGCCATACAATTGTCATTTTTGATTCGGCGTGGCGCACCTCAAATTATTCCAAAGAGGTTTATTGTTCGAAATTGTTATTTGTTATAATTGGGTTACATGAAATGCACCCCCGAATTTGAGAATTAGCCATCATGACTATGTCACGGGAACCGTACCCATAATTACGATGGTTTATTAACCTTAAAAATCCATATCTAAAATCAAGCCTGTCCAAATTCATCATAAAAATCCAAACCTTCTACATTTCCAATCAAACACACGACCTACCTATTTTCTACCCATGTTCGCATGTTATTAATCCAACCAAAGAAGACTAAAGCACCAAGTATCAACTAAAGGAAGAAATCATCTAAGGAACTCAAAATTCACATAAAAATAAACTCAAGGTCTTGCTAGTACAATGAGAATATCGAGAGTATAGAAATAAAAGACTTTTGTCCCTTTATTTTTTTAAAAGTTCCTATGCTAAAGCTTTGTAGTAGGTTACCAAATTAATGAAGTTGAGCATATTTTCATAAAAAAATACTAAAATGTGATGTAGCAAACAAATATCAAGTTAAATTTAACAAAAAGGAAATAGGTAGTTGCCCTGTGCTTTCGATTCAGAATGAAAATTAAGGAAAAAACAAACAAGGGTCCATTAATAATATCAAGAGAAACATATCTGGACATCAAAAACCAAACAAAGAGCCCGTTTGGATTGACTTAAAAAAAGTGGCTTTTAAGCATTGCTTAAAAGCAGCTTTTAAGTGCTGGAGCTTATTTTATAAATAAGTAGTTACATGTTTAGATAAAAGTGATGAAGCTTAAAAAAAAGCTGTTGAAGTATTTGGCAAACAAGTGGTGGTAAGCATTTTCTCTTATTAAAAAGATAAAAATATAAAAACTTTAGTATTATAAAAATGAAGATGAAGAGAAAAGAA